>WBMV01002889.1:1456891-1654398 GCA_013396655.1 Campylorhamphus procurvoides
TCCGTCTCCGGCTCCCCCAGCGACGCCGGCTTCATGTCCTTCGACGAGTACGGCTCCAGCCCGGGTGGCGACCTGCGGCCCTTCTCCTCCTCCTCCACCGCCAGCAACCGCAGCAACACACCAGAATCGGTGTCCGAGACCCCCCCAGTGCGCGACCCGGGGGGCGGCACCGATCTATACGGCTACATGGCGATGGAGCGGCCGCCGAGCGGCCGCCTCTGCTACCGGCCCTGCCCCGACGCCGCTGGCGACAGGTGCCATCGGAAGCGAACCTACTCCCTGACCACGCCGTGCCGGCAGCGACCAGCCCCGCCGCAGGTCTCCTCCGCCTCCCTCGACGAGTACACGCTGATGCGCGCCACCTTCGCCGGCAGCGCCGGCCGCCTCTTCCCCTCCTGCCAAGCGGGGGCTTCCCCCAAAGTGACCTACACCCCCTACCCCGAGGACTATGGGGACATCGAGATCGGCTCCCACCGCAGCTCCGGCAGCAGCAGCACCAATCTGGGACCGCCGGCAGCGGGGGGAGGAGGGGGAGATGATGACGGCTACATGCCCATGACCCCCGGTGTGGCCGCAGCTTTAGGGCAGGGAAGCCGGGGCAGCGATGATTACATGCCCATGAGTCCCACCAGCGTGTCTGCCCCTAAGCAGATCCTGCAGCCCAGGGCAGGGGTGAGTGGTGGGTCCCCCGGGAACGCGAGCAGTTACAAGACCAGCTCGCCTGGGGAGAGTTCCCCTGATGATAGTGGGTACATGCGGATGTGGTGTGGCTCCAAGCTGTCGGTGGAGAGCTCAGATGGAAGGCTGAGTAATGGCGACTATATCAATATGTCCCCTCGGGACCCCCAGCATGGGCCCCAAGTTCCCTCCCTCACCCCCCCAGACTTCTTTTTTGCCCCTTCAGGGCATGGGTCCAGTGAGCCCCCAAAGCCCGGCTGCTATTCATACAGCTCCTTACCCCGTTCTTACAAGAGCCAGGGCTTGGCAAAGGACAGCGACCAGTATGTCTTCATGAACTCCCCGGGGAGGATGATCCCAGAGGAGGCGGTGTGTGGAGTGGGCCAGTCGCCTGCTGGCACCTTCGCCCCTTCCAGTCACACGGTGCCTTCACCCCTGCGGCACAGCCGGACTGAGAGCTTCCTGAGCCAGCGGTGCCAGAGGGCAGCCCGGCCCAGCCGCCTCTCTTTGGAGACCTTGCGGACGGTGCTGCCCAGCATGAATGAGCACCCTCTGCCGCCTGAGCCCAAGAGCCCTGGTGAATACATCAACATTGACTTCGGGGATGCTGCTGTCTATTCTCCCCCATCACTGCCTGCCGAAAGCCCAGCCTCCTCTCTGGGCTCAGGCACGGGGCAGAGGCGCTCCCCTCTCTCTGACTACATGAACATTGACTTTGGGTCACAGTCACCCTCCCAGTCGGGCACAGTCTCGGTGGGCTCCTTGGAAGCTCTCTCGCCAGGCTCTTCCTCCAGCACCAGCCAGCCTAGCGGGCGCTACCTGAAGGCGGCTGTGGGGGTGGCTTGTTCATCCAGCCCATCAGATGGTGGGGATTACACGGAGATGACCTTTGGCATGGCCACCACCCCACCCCAACCCATTGTTCAGAAGCCAGAAAGTGCCCGGGTCACCAGCCCCACGGCTGGGGTGAAGAGGCTCACCCTCTCTGGGGTGGAGGCTTTCATCCTCTCCAGCCCTCCCCCAGACCCGAACCGGGGCGCCAAAGTAATCCGCGCAGATCCTCAGGGGCGGAGGAGACACAGCTCAGAAACTTTCTCCTCCACCACCACTGTGACCCCAGTGTCCCCCTCCTTCGCACACAACCCCAAACGACACAACTCAGCCTCAGTGGAGAATGTGTCCCTCAGGAAAAGTGAAGGCCTGGAGGAGGAGCAGGGTAGCAGTCCAATGTGCCGGGAGACCTCAGCTGGCTTCCAGAATGGCCTCAATTACATTGCCATTGACGTGGTGGATGGGTCCCTGGCAAACTGTGACAAATCCAGGTTGAAAGCCAGGCACCTCCTGAATGGGGGCATGAATGGAGTAGAGATAAGCACCTATGCCAGCATAGACTTTCTGTCACACAATCTGAAAGAAGCAAGTGCTGTGAAAGGTGAGTTGCTACGTCTGACAGTGCCTGCTCTGCATGTTAGTGCTTAGTGTTTACTACCACAGTATTATGTTGTCATGTAGAGCGCTCTCCCCCCTTGCTTCCTTAAAAATCACTTTTATTGCCTTCTATGCATCCTGTAATAAGCAGTTTTGGAGGAACTTGGTGGCTCTTTGTATAGAAAAAGAGGTTTAATTCTGGGATATTTCTTCATGTTTCAATTCTACTGTGCCATTATTATGAGTGTATACTTCTGGGTACCCCAACAGAAACTGATGTTTACGCAGTTACTGTGTTTGGGCTGTGCTTCAGAGTTTTCTTATATAAGATTTTGAAATGTTTGGGAAATGTGACCAAAATAGTTTATGTTAATGCAGCTTGTAAATACTACTTATAAATGCAAAACGATGGACAAAACCAGGATTGTTTGAGGATATCAGATTATAAAAACAATCCTTGGCTCTCTAGCTGAGAAGGTCTGTAATATTAAAATGAGAAGGATAAATTTAATATCATGGTTTTGAAATACCTTGTCTCTTGCAAAAGTCGGGTGAGCATGGAATGTGAATTAAAAAAATGATAATAATTCTTTCTAGAAGTCACTCTATGCTTTAGCTGTTGCATGTTGTATCACACATTTCACTGAAGGGTCCACCCTGTGGTGGTGCATAACTATGGTCCAGCTGACAACTCAGTCCCAGCATGGATGACCAGTTGGTTGGCTTACTTTTATGTGGATTGCAAATGTTGAGTGTTCAAAGATAAAAGCAAACTGAAGAAATAGGAAACTTTGGGTGAATTTCGGTTTTCAGTATGTAGCTGTTTCTTTATTGGATTGCTAGTCATACTGTTCCAAAAAAAAAAAAAGGGAAAAAAAAAGGAAACAAATACCGTCCCTTCTCCCCAAAACAGCAACCCATCTCCTGTCAATGGGTGAGGGTTTGCACACAGTTGGGGGCTGCTTGAGGAGGACACAGAACAGCCAATCTGTGAAGCTGAAAAAGTTAATGATGAGATGCCGTAAGGATTCCCTTGGCTCTTAAATTTATGCAAGACGTGGTAGTTTAAAGCTCTGTGCATATACAACTGTAATACATGTTTATAGGTCTAACTGGGTGATATGATATACGAAAAAGTAGTTGCTTGGAGGGGAATAGGTATTGCTTCTGTATTCACTGTGCTGATAGAGGCATCAATAACAAGCAAACAGCAACAGCTTCTAAGAGCCACTTGCAGGTATTTTTTTCCTTGTGTTTTCTGAGTAGCTAGTTGATTTTGAAGAAGAAAATATTTTCTCTTTTGATAGGAAGTACAGGAAGATGGAAAAGATGAGAGATCCACCGTTTGCAGAGCAAGCTTTGAACCTAATTAAGACGAGAGGATTGTTGAATGCAATGTCAGAGTTTGAAAGGATGAAGGCTTATTCTGAATGACTGGAGGGGTTAAGGGCAGAGCCTTATTTGTCTCTTGCTTTTAGTTTTGTTGGGGTCGTTTTCAGGATCCCTGTGGCTTGTCCGAGCCCGGTGCGGATGCTGCAGCCCCCGCTCTCCTACTCGGCCTGGGGATGGCGTTCCCAGGCGCCAGCAGACGATCACGCCCCTTTGCTTTGCAAACGGATTTTGCACAGAAACGAGGAGCTTTTCCTGAGCCATCTACAGCCCCAGCTGCAAACCAAGCCCGGTGTTGGGAAAGAGCTATTTCCACAGCATTCCCCAAACTGGTTACCCTAAGGCGGGAAGAGGGCGGGCACGGGTTCCCGGGAAAACCCGGCGCGGGAGTGGGGCTGGCATCCAGGTGGCGGGTCAGATAAGGAGGGGGGAGACGACCACTGTCCTTCCCATCCAGTAAACAAAAAGATAATGCCGCCGTGTTAGTGTGCTACTCGGTGTGCAGCGGACAGGGCTCAGTGCTGCTTCGTGTGTTTGCCCAAGGATGGTTGTAGGCTTGCCTTATTTTAATATTTAATCTGCATGCGTGTTTGTTTTTCCTCTTTCCCGTAAGCTTTTAAACGCAGATCACATGGAGAAGTGGTGCGGGGGAGGAGGCGGGGGGAAGCTTCTTGGGATTGACCGTCTCTGTAGGAGGTGTATGGAGCTCAGGGGTAGATGGATGTAACCAGAGTCAGGCCAAAGGTGGGAAGGAAGAACCTCACACCATCAGCATCCTCAGCCAGTGGTGTGCAGGGTCGGGTACAAAAAACAGGGCATCAGGGTAATTGCACTTGTGGCAATCAAACTGGGAAACTCACAGCATGGGGAAGGAGAAATACATCACAAAGGACTTCATCGGTTTAAGTTGAATCAAATCATAAACTTTTGCAAATTTCCTAGTTTCCCTTTTGGTTTTCATTGGGATTTCACACCAGAGTTTGTTTACAGAAGGACTTCTGCCACTGTTTGAAAAGGTCAACCAGTATTGTGCTAAAGTATTTGAATTTCAGACATGGTGATTTGAGAGACTACTACAAATTTCACATTTTATAGAGAAACATGCAATTTAAAGAAAACTGTATTTTGTGTCTAAGCAAGATTATTTTAACAGTAGTAATTCAGGTAGATTTGAGAAAATCTAATTCTGTAAATAATAATGGTTTGCACAAGAGAGCTTATATAATCTGCATTGTTTGTTTAGTTCTTTGAACTTTTTTCAAATTTTGTTTTTAACTATATTAGAATAGTGAGAAAACTTTTTCAAAAAACCTGAGTGGTTTCTAGTAATTTTAAGACAATGGAGAATCCACATAAAATTAATATTTAGAACAGGAGACTCTAAGATACAGAGTATACTAACAAGTTGCTTGTAATTACCTGCTCAGTAAATGAATATTTCGATTTGTGTAAAATACATGCAAAATACCAGTTTGAGTTCTTCCTTAAGGTTTGTACAGTAGTGTTTTCATGTGGATAAATGTTTTAAGGATTTTTTGTATCATTTAAAGGTGGCTGGCTTTCACATGCAGTTTGTCTCTCTGCTATCAGTAATTTGCCTCTGCTGGAGGGAGTGCTGTGCTTTTGGAAATCTCTGTCCATAATTTCCTGTCATGGTAGAAGCAAGAAGTGCATCCACAGCTGCTGTCAAAACAGAACAATTAAAAGGTTGCTTGAAATGATAGTTTCATTTAGTTTTACTGTGTTCTGGAAATGTGCAAGTATTTAAGAATTGGAGAAACAATTGCCTTCATCTGATATGTAAATAAAATAATACTGTTACTGGTTGGTTAAAACTTGTTACTTGCTAATAATTAGCCTTTGTTCTTAAATTATGTCTGCTCTTTTGCTTAAAAACATATGAACTGTGTATGGATTTAATTATTTATGGAGATGTTTACATTCATTTTTTTCATACAGTATGAATTATTTATTCCAGTATATTTATGACAGATTACACCCAATAATGATGTGAATTTTTCTGGTGGATTTTAGTTCTCTTGAAGTCAAATGGTAGTTTTGTCTCTTTCTCAATGGGGATTTTACTCTTTCTGTATAATCTTGAAAATCTTAAGTAGGATTCCCGTTATATTTAGTAGATGTATAGTAGGAAATTTTGCTTAATTGAAACCACCAGAACTGGATGGTTAATCTTTAATTTCCTTTTCCATTCACAGAGTGCTCTGTAGATCTAACTTGTAAATGTTTCTAGTGGTTGGTCTAGTTTTCTAAACATGGACAGATATTATGTGTAGTGGTGCAAAAAAAGCTGAGGTTTCTTTTCCTCCCTTGTTAGCTTCTTTTGCCTTTATTTGTTTAACGAACTCATTGCCTGTAATGCATCTACTTTAGATCGTAAGAAGGTGATTTTTGATAATCGTGACTCCCACCCTTGCCTTGTCAATTAGCTTTTGGTTTTGTGAGGGTTTTATGGTTGCACCTAAACAATAAAAAGTCTATCTTAAGAAATCTCTTCTTGTGTCTTTCTAATGGCATTTTAGATTGTTGAAGACATAACGTTTATTTCCTTTTTCTTTGGCATTACTTTGTGCAGTGAATTATATTAAGTTGGTTTTTTTCCTCCTCTTCATATGCCAGCTGCCATAAAGTTTTGGTTCCCTGAGTGACATGAGAATGTTTAATTGCCTTTTTAACAAAACTCATTTTAAAATTAGTTCTTAAAAGTATTAAAATAACTATATGCTGTGTACATCTTTCAAATACTTCTTCTAATAATTCAGTTGAAGTAGCTTCTCTTACTGTTAAGTTCTGTGAAAACATCAAAACTAACTACAGTAAGAGCTGCTTTTAATAACTTACGTAGTTTTGTAACTTACACTTATAAATGAAAACTTCAAATTTTTAATTCTAACATCTCAAAATTCACTTACCTTTCAGATTGGATTTTTCAGTTGACCAAACCAAAATGGTTAGATCTGAACCTAGCAGTGCCACTCATGAAACATGAAATATAAACTGAAATTATCTAAGATTAAATGAAGCCTTTGATATTTTAAATTATGTTAATAATACAGATGTCAGCTTCTTACAAGCAGAATATTAAAACGCATGACATCTATTAGACTTTTATTCTTTACACTTTAAATTATGTTTAGCTATACTGCTCATAAAAAGAATGTCATGGTTACTTTGAGTCATTTAAGATAAATTGTTATAGACCAAGTTGAATGGTGGGTTTGTTCTAAAATGAACCAGTACAGTCATTGCTCAAGGCAGAGGAAATGCTTAGGTCGATGATGGCTTCTGATTACTTGATTTTTTTCAAGATAGCTACAGAGACTAACATTCGTTTGTAAGTAAAAGGAATAAAGAGGTGTTTGAACAGAAATAGTATTATGACATGTTTTATATGGTGGGGTTGTTTCAGGGGTTTTTTGTTGTTGTTTTTTGGTTTGTGGTTTGTTTTTTTGTTTTAATAAGGAGAGAATAATCAAGTGTTTCTTTACACTTGATTTACTATTATTTTTGAATAGTGTTAATTACACTGGAATGCTGAAGTGGTTTGTAAGTTGAAACACAGCAAGCATCCACTAAAAAATTTAGCCAGTGTATGTAATCTAACTTCCCTCCCTATTCAGCAGTTAAATGGCAACATAGTTACATCCAGGTATTTTCTGTCTACATAAGTTTTTATCTAAAAGTACCATTAATATATTTCTTTTTCAAGTAATAAACACCCAAAGAAATGGCTATATCTGTGGCATTTTTTGTTCTCATTTTGTTGACGCATAGTGTGCTTTTTGTACTTGTTGTCTGTTTGTTTTTTTTTCTTTGTGTCTCAGTTTGTTGTTTTAGTCATCATACAGTCCAGCAGAGTTTGTGAAAGTTTTAACATTAAGTTGGTGCAGTATGTGTAATAGCAATTTAAAGTGAGTGTATTGACTGATATATTGGGACATGTAATTATGCAGGTTTTGCAACTGTTTTTTGTTTCTTAAAATGTTTGCTTAAAGGGATCTGTGTATATATGGAAAACAGTAGTATCCCTTGAGTTTTCAGAAGACTGTGTAGTGACCCCGAAGTTCAGATATGTTTTGTTTGAGTGTCTGTTGTCTGGCATGTAGTTATTTTTAACGTTTTTGTGCATATGTATGTAGGGGGTCAAGAGTGGCAGCCTTGAAAAGCCAAGATCAGCTGGGTAGTCCCCTTATTGCTGATTGTTGAAAAGGCTGGCTTTTCTGCTGCAGACTCTTCAAAGGAAAACTACTCTTGTGGGCGTTTTTTGTGTGTGTTTTTTTGTTTGGGTTTTTTTATGCATGTGTTTGTGTCAACCGCTTTTAGCTATCCAGCATGTTGGCTGCTTGGATTAGTCAGTCTGGCAGGCACTCTGGAGAACCAGCAGCAGTAAACAGAGCCAGTAAAGGTGACTGCTCTGACTCCTTTAAATGCAAGTTATAAAACAACATGGATTTTCCCCTGCATCTCTGTCAGCTTTGGAGGAAACCAGGATTGCTGGTTTAGACTGTATTTGTGGTTTGCACACTAATATAGGTAGAATGAATCCCTCAGTTGCAGGATTGTGTTTGTAGTTAAAACAAGCTTTTAAGGCTTAGCTATTATAAACCTTATCCCAACCGCAGAGAAATCAATGCAGATTGCTTACATCTTTACAGAGGGTCACCTAAAAATACACTTCATGGAGCGTAAAAGTGCTAACACATAGGCTAACCTTTGAAGCTCACTCAAAGACAGCAGTAGTTTGTAATCTCTGTGTTGCCAGTTAAATGGTAATGAGTAACTTTCCTGAAGAAAACGAAAGTACCTGCATATTTCCATGGAGTTGCGCTATTGGTAGTTGAGGTGACAAACAGGCCACTAAACGGGCTGTTTAAGAGAGATGCTTGATCTGATGATAAGAAATCCCTTTAGAAATTGACTTAAAAGACCGAAGACAGTATTTCGAGTTCTGTTACTATTTTTGCTTTCAAAAAATTTTCAAAACAGATGTTCTCAATTTTTTTTATCGGGAGTGATGATGCCAAATTTTGTGTAGGTGTATCAAAAATAGTAATTAAAAAAAGCCAGTTCTTGCTTTCAAAGGGCAATACAGTCTGAAAAGAGGTATGGTACAAGTTAACTTTCCAGAATAAACATCTTTGATGCTAGGGTGGATTTGCGTGGTTTTTTTTGTTTGGTTGGTTGGTTGGGTTTTTTTCCAAATCCAGAATTCTATCTCAGTTAAATAAAAGTTATCTTAGAGTGCATTTTTTATTTCAGTAAAATCAGTTACAAAAATAGGAGGAAAACTAACCCAAGCCACAAACCTAAGCCCCCACCTCTGATGGTAACATCTACACTGCAAAAGAGTAATGCAATAGCTTTATTGCATAGATTAGGAGTGATTCACTGTTTTATTTACATTATTTGTCAATCTCTTCAGCATCCTAGAGGAGAACACTTCCTTCCTGGCAGATGGCAGCCCCAGGGCCATGCACCTGCCATTACAAGCATTACGCAGTAGTAATCTACCCCAGCATTGCTGTTGACAAGAGGCTAATGATTGGAGACTGTCTGCCTGACAGCCTAAACAAAATAGGAACATATTTGCCCTTCAAGGAGGGGCTGAGAGATCTTAGGCAGGACACTCAGGACAGTATGCTGAAAAATGATGATGTAATTTAGCTTAGACCTCTTTGGTAGTGTTTGCAGTATCAGCCACTTTTAAGATAATGAAGCTTCAATAAGCAAACCATGTCTCAAAGAAGGGATTTGCTGCTTCTCTGCTGGAACGATAGCTGACTTTATACTATTAGGTCAGTGTTGATGGGAGGAAGGCTTGATTTAGCTGGCTGTGCCACTATCCTCTGTGGCAGAGTCTGCCCTTGCTGGAAGCAGGGAGTCGGATGTGCTTGTGCTGGTAAATGGGGCTATAAGCGGTGTTAGAATGTTAGAATATCTCTTTCATTGTTTGAGTGGTGTGTTTGGTGCTTGCATAATGCATTCCCATTTCAATAATTTGATTTGTAATTTTATGTGTTTTTATTATGTCATTAGACCAGGATCTTTTCTTTTATTTTTTGTTCATTTCTCTTATGCATGTGTGTGTGTTTGCTTTTCTTCTTTGAAACTAGTGTGGGCGATGTTTCTAGGGGACACTACCCAAGGCAAGGGTATCTTTGAACTAGGCCAGGATGTTCTTTGCTAAATTTAAAAACTACCCAAATATTACCCAGAGTTTGTAGGGTATTAAGCAGGATTACATGACGCACGGATTAGACATTGTTGAGCAGCTTGTTTTTGTTTGAAGGGGTCAGAAATGGAGGCACTGGGGCTTTAGTGTGATGCCAAAATAGCAAACTTGCTGATAATTAGAAACAGCAGAAGCTTCTTAGAAATGGTGGAGCACTGTGGATAATTTTCCAAACTTTTCCAAGTGATGCTTTAGTAAAATTTGTTTGATATGTGCCATGATGATGAGAGTAAGGTATGAAACTCATTGTTCCATTGAATTTCAACTTAGAAATCTGTTTACAGATACTAAAAAAACTCCTGTACATGCAACTTGAGGCAGAGAGGACTTTTGTTCTCTTCAGTCAAAGACAGATCAATAAATCATTCCAGTAACAGTGGGAAAATCATGTCAATGAAATAAGATCTAAGCAGTTTGAGATTTGCCTCTTGTGTTGTGTTCTCTAAGGCAGTATATTATTTAAAAATCAGTGTTCAAGGCAGTCATAATGTCCAGTTTAACTCCTCATTAAATTGAGTAGCATTGTCAAATTAATGTTATGGCATGAGGATTGGAAAGATTTTTGTTTGTTTGTTTGCTTTGGATCTAAGCTTTTGCGCATCAGAAGTCAAAAGATTGATTGAACAAGACATCTGACAGTCTTTTGAGGCAGAGTTACGCTTAACTCTTACACAGAAAGCAGTGATGTTGAATAGTTGCTCAAGAACAAGAAATCAGTAGTGGTTTTGGCTTAGTCATCCTTCACTGATGAAGATAACTGAGGCTACAGAAACTTATTTGCAAGAACTGGTAATGTTACATTGTTTAAAATGTTACACTGTTTAAAAGGGTAAGAGTAGAATTGACAAACAAATGCAAACCTAGTTAATTTCTAGCTAATGCAAAGCTCTTTTACATCACCAAATTGACTGCTTTCAGTTACTGTGGTCTCTCCCATGCTTGAATTCCTGAGAAGCTATGGTGCAAATTTCTTCTGTAGTCTTTTTATTGGTTTCTCTGATACTGATTTTTAAAGAAACTCCAGTGAATCCTTTTTCATTTACTTCAAAAGGCAGACCAAAAGTCAGGTGATGTGTCTAAGCAAAATTTTCACTTATACCTGAAAAAGAATTCTTGTGACAGAATTATGAGATTTAGAACTGAAAGGTTCTTGTGTAAGGCAGTTGTACTCCGTTGTGTTCTAACATCATTTTTACATCATAAATGTTTGCAAAAAAATTGTAGGAGATTAGACTTGCACCTTCTACCAGAGGTTTCAGTGCTGAGCAATTACTTCTGCCAAAATTAATGAAATGTAACTATAATACTGTCTCTTTAACCTAAGAAAAAGTAATACTTTCATTGTAACAGTCCTGTATAGAAACAATAAAGATTTGTGTTGGTGAATACTATGAAAGTTTTTTTGTGAACTATGAAAAGGCACTTTATAAAATTATTTGCAACTAATCAGTTTGCATCTAGCATAGGACTTTGTACATTTATGTTTGGATTTAGAATCAATCTTGTATAACTTTGTGCAAGGTTACGTAATTACCTGAATAGTGAACTAACAGAATTAGTGCTCATGAGTTTAACAATAGTTACTGAGAATTAACTATCTGGAGGAGCTTTAGGAATAAACATATGCATGATTCTGAGGCACAGAATACTTGAAAAAAATTACCATAAGCTTAAAACTGTTAGTACTTACTGTTTTATAATCCCAATAGTCTAGCAGTTACTCTCACAAATACCAGTGAGAGACTTTAGCATGCTCTGAGAAGTGCTAGGATAACATTGCTTTCTTTTGGATATGTACAGAAAGGTGACTTATGCTGTGCTTTTTAATCTTTAAATGTCAAACGAAAATTCTATTAAGATAAGCTTTTAACTTTAACCAGTGTGTTTTTAAATAAATGGAAGGTTGTGTAGGTTCTAAATAAATAATTTGATAGTACTTGGTTGTCGAATATTAGCCAATAGGTTGATTTCCAGATACAAATGCACTGATGTACTTCAGCACTATAAGTGATTTCTAATCTGGATACTCCTTTTTAATTTTTCCTTGTCCCCTCGCCCTCCATTAGTATGAGTATTCAAGGCACAGTATAAACTGAAAGGTTTGTAAGATATGCTAGCATCAGATGGTATACCTGTTACTAAACCTCCCCCGCAAAAAAATGGTCACAATTGGATAGTAATGAAATATGATTGATTTTTAGTAGAACTAGGATTCAGCCCTCAGGAAATAAATTGATGGACTTTTATTTTAGTAAAGGTACACTTGACTGTGCTAGGAAGTGGAAACAATAGTTTAGATCTTGCGGCTTGAGTGAGCACAGTCAAACTGTTGTACCTGAATGCAGAGAGAGCAGGACTGTGCTGTGAATAAGCTATGAAGGATGTTTGGATACCACTCTGCTGTTTGATGGAGTCATTGTGAGAGGTCATTTAGAGAGTCTTCTGAGTCTGAAGATACTCATAAGTCTTGAGTCTGCTTCTTCTGTCATGAATGTGGCAAGTTTTTTCTTGTCATACTGGCCACATGGATACTATGTTGTCATATTAAGAGAAAATGCTGCAGCATTTTCTGTTCCTCTCAAACCTGAAGCAGGAGAAGCTTGTCCAAATTCCATGACTTTGTTTAGCAAAAACACTGAAAATAAGTGGTACCCATATTTTACAGGATATAGTATAGTGTGGCTATGGCTGTTGGAATGAACAGCATTGTCATCTGTCTTTTAAGTCTGAAATTGTTTCTTCATTGGATCAGATGCTACTGGAGTGGTTTTTTCTCCCTAGTAGGTGTGTTTATCTTGGTGTATATGGTGACACCATTCTTTAACTTCTCTTTTTCTGTAATATGGTAACTTTTAATTTGACAGAGGTTTCCAAGATTTTTCATAGCAGTGATATTAATAGTGAGGCTTGGAACCATTTCTCTTCTTTCTCATGGATCATCTTAGGTTTTTTTTAGGCCATCTGTGACCACATAATATCTTTCTGCAATTGTAATAATTAATTGCTTCCATTAATTTTTTTATGTACTTTAACTAAAAATAGCTACTGGAAATAAGGACCTCTGATACAGTCCATGGACTGCTTTGTACTGTAATTTGGAAAGCTGTGATGTGGAGGAACCAGTAATTTCCAGCCTGTTCATGTTGGGTTTATTTTTTATGTGTTTTATAGACATGGTCAAATAATTTTTCTCTAGTCTTATTCCTGCTGTATAAGAAAGAATATCTGTGGTTTCTTGTCTCAAACATAAATTGAATCTGGCATTTTTTTTCTTTTTTGATGATAGTTGGAGAGACTGAGGCATCAAAGTAAGACACTGTCAAGACCGTTGTACCTTTTATTAGTGCCTCAGGTTGCTTGATTTTTCCTCCTCGTAAACAGGCATCATATGTTTGCTGTGGAAATGTTTTGGTAGGATTGTTTAGTACAAATGGGATGGGACTATTTTCAAGCCAAGGGAGGATATTCCAGAGGAAGCCATTTTTTTGTGTTTTTCCTAACAGATTTTGCAGAATTCAGCTGTGCTAGATTCCTGTTTCAATCTGATGGACATGACTATAATTAAAAGTCTGAGGCTAGAGGCTGACCAAATCTTAAGGGACCTTCATGTAGGTGTCCTGAGTGAAACTGCTTCATGTTTTCTGTGTTGCAGATTCCAGCTCAAGTGTCTCCAGTATGTCCTAAGGGTCCATGTTCCTGTTTTAGATGTCTATGTGTATGGTGGTTTTTTTGATCTAGCTACTGTTCTTGCATTTTATGCAGAACTGAGAGGTTTGATCCAGTCTGTAGTCACCTCACTTGCGCCTTATTAGGAGCCTACTGAAAGGGTCCTCTTAAAATAAGGATCTGGCTTCTGTATGCAGTCACTAGAAGGATACAGTTGCTTTTTAAGTATTGAAGAGGCTGGTCAAAGACAGACTTGGAGATAGGCACAAAACTGTCTTCCCTGATCATAGAGAGCACCTATACTCTTGGCATAAGTGGAACATTTAACTTCCAGAGATCTGCAGCTTGTGTTATCAACCTTGCTGTGCAGTCTATTTTAAGCAGAAGGACTTGAAATGAGACTGATTTGTATGTGGATCAGCTGACATAGCTAAGTATTCCTGCCTGACCCAGACTGTACGTTAGTCAGTTGATGATGTATTGTACTTGTTCACTAAATGTGAAATTAAAAGGGATTTGTAATTTTTTTTTCCTAGCTGTGCAGCTGCTGCACTGTTGACTGAACACTTTTCAATATATTTCCTGGTCAACCACAATATGTGAAATATGCAGTAGTATCAGGGCCTTAGCACTTGCAAGGAAACTTGGGCTTTAAAGGTGCAGATGCCTTGGAGGAAATACTGGTGTTTTGCAAAGTGTTTCTTCATGGCATTTTCTGTAATCTTTCTGTTATTCACAGAGCATCCTTCTAGAACAGCGTCATGGCTCTATAAAATTTCAGCCACTGCCTGGTATCCTAAAGGAAGGCTTAGTTCCTTAACAGGGCATTCTGAGGGGTTCCATCATACCTATCTGAGATATTCTAAGCAGCTTTAAAGATCTGGGATGCTGGCAATAGGAGCAAATATGTGCAGGTCTTGATGTACTGGAAAGTGTCCCTGAAGTTTTGGGGAATTCTCTGCAGAGCATTGAAGGACTAGAGGCAAACTCTAAAGTATTCCATCTTAAGTGACAAAGATGGGTTTTAATCTGTTCTGTAGAAACAATCCTGGCAATTTGATGTAATCTCAAAAAGATGACTGTGTCAGTTACATAGGTGTGTAGTCAGGTATATTGCTAGAAGTAAAATGTATTTTTCAAAAATGCTTTATCAGGTACTGATGAGCCTTTTTAAGGAAGTTAAGTGTAATTGGTTGCTTATAATGGCAACAGATATGGGGAGCCATAAAACAAAACAAAGACACCTGTGTAAGAGCACTTGGGAGAGGAGGAAAAAACTGGTGAAACAGTAGAGTACAGATCTGTTTCTGTAAATATTGACTGAGAACTCTTGTAATTACAGAAGAAAATGCATCTTTCTCTGGAGCTGGTAATGATGCATGTAATCAACACTAATTTTTTTTTGCTCTTTAAAAAAAAATCCATTTGAAGTTTTGTGAATGTGAATCCATTCACACAGTGCTGTGAATGCGCACTGTGCTCTGACAGCAGAGTATTTTTCATACTTTAGCAGTTTGTGTGTTTTTTTCCTGAGGAAGGTAACATTTTGTACTATAGGTCTCATGGTTGAAGAACCAATAAAGTGCTGTTTTCTAAACTGAGATTCATTGCATGTCTCAGATATTCTTGTTCCTTAGGGTAGGTAAAATTTGGCACTTTGCATTCACCTTTACCTTTCTTAAAAGTGAAGCTTTAACATCTCTTTTCTCTTGCAGAGGAAATCAGTCTGGGTTGCTTCACTTTTTTTTTTTTTCTCCTTTCTGCAGTAAGCTGTTAGATGGGGATGATTCAAGGTGCATCTAGTGGAGCTGGGAACAATCTTGTTCATTCAGTATAATCTGTGTTTCTTGCTTGTGAAAGAAAGTAAAACATGAGTAAGAAAGAGAAAGTAATGATATGCTTTCTGCTATCACAAATTATTTTATGACCAGCTTCCTGTTTTGAAACTGGTGTTCTCAGATAATAAATTTTAATCATCAAAATTAGTTTTCTAAACTAAGCTTTTTGCCTCTGCTTTCCAACAGAGGATCAGTTAACTTCCAGGAGTGATAGGTGGATGATATTTATCATGTCCATGTGACAAAAAACCATCTTCTTTCATGTCTTAATGTAATTCTAACTTCTCTATGCAATAATATCAATACTGCTTCGGCAAGAAATGCTAATTCATCTTGAGAGTAAAGTCAGAATAAGAAGCTACAGGTGCTTCTGTTTCTTTTAGAAATGCCACATAAAAATGTTTTTTATTTTTTTAGCATTTCTTAGAAATGTATTTGATGCAAGGGAGAATAGAATACAATCTTTAAATAATAAATCTACAAGTATCGTTCTTTGAGACATCATTTTGGCTTGATTACTAGGGTGTTTGACTGTTTATTGAAGGAATAGTGGGAAATATCTCCACGAGGATTGTGTTAGAGAAAGAGTGGCTATTTTTGAGGAGACTTAATGGGCTTCTGCAGAGGGATAACTATTAAGGCTCAAGCAGGTGAAGGTGGTGAAATCAAAAGAGATGAGGCACCTCACTAAATTTTGCATCTGGCCTTCAGACAGTATCCATTGTGCCAAGGGTTGCTGTGGGTTGCAAGGTTACAGTACCAAGGAAATAACAAGAGCTTGACTCATGGTCGTTAGCAAGGTGGTTTGACCCTTCACAGATAAATCAGTAGAAATTAGATGAGAACTTTGGGAAGTATCTCCACATGCATGTCCTGGATTTTGTAGTTGTGTTTAAGCAGCTGCTCTTGACCCACTGTCAGAGAGAGGAAACTGGATTAGAAGAGAGTGCAGTCGGCTTCAGTGCAGCTGTTTTGTGCTGCATTGCTCACCTCACTGAATGGTTTCAGGGAGGTTGGAGGAGGTGGTGTCTTTTCATCAGAGGATGTGATGAAACTTCTAGCCTAGCTTCATTTTTTCCTCACTTCTCTATTACGGACAGATTCACATTGACAGTGGAGAGAACACAAAAAAGTTCTAGAAAAGCATTGATAGAAATGGAAAATCATCCTTTAAAGCCTTCTGTCTACTAACAGATGTTCAGAGTTTTAAGTGAGAGTGTGGCAACAAGAGAAAGCAGTAGGGAGAATATTGCCCTCCTGTGCATGCCAGGTTGTTCCTCTTAGCCCTTCCCTGCTTTCTTTTTCCCTCCTTCCTCTCCCCATGTACCTTTTCTGTGAGAAGATGCACCTCTCTGGATGTATCTCCTAATTTGAAAGTCCAAAAGCTGCAGCAACCAGCCGTGGTTAGTGTGTGACACATTTAGTGTGTGACCATCCAGTATGTTTAGATAGCAGGTTGGATGAGTAAGTGAATGTGTGTCATGTCAGGGCTGTTTGTCTCCTCGCTAAGCTGTCTGAAAGTCAGTTTGCAAAACAGGGGGGTGGTTGACTGTGAAAGTTGAGGAGTGCCTTACATTTTAAAACATGCTGCTCTCTAGAAGATAAATGTCTTCCTCTGGGATGGAGGAATGCTCCAGTCTTCTCAAGACTTTGTAAATCTGAAGCCTCCTTTGATACTAGTTGCCTAAGCCCATTTGACAGTGATGGAGGCAGGCATCAGTCTTTCGGAGTGCCTGGGTGATGAAGTGTTTCTATTTCCCTCCCCACAATATTTACATGACTAGAGCACTCACCCAAGACTGACCAGTGTCCAGTACCTTTCTGGCTGAAAAATTGGTCTCAATCCTCTTTCCCCTCTCCCCATCTTACAGCATGTCTTTGCCATATGCTCTTAGAGCACATCATAGAGTGCTCTTGTTCTTTCTTATCGAAGATGTTTTCATGAAATTAGGCATTCACTGTAATGGAAAGGGAGAGTGAACATGACTTCCCACCACTTACATGAGTCCTTATCCCTGTTCCTGTGAATATTTAAATTTTTAATATGAGTAATTTTTCAATTTAATCAGTGGAAAAGTTGCTTTTTATCCCAAGTGAGAGAGAAAAAGCATGCTTTTAAAGCTCTTTGAGAGTGCTCTAATGTTGCATTTTTAGGCATGTGGGTGGAGATAACCTAGTGGCTCAAGAGAAGCTGTTGAACTCTGGTATTGTCTGTTGATATTTAGAATGGCACTCAGATTCTCACTTAGAGATCCAACCTGAAGTCTGATTGTATTCTTCTTTTTTTTTTTTCTTTTTAACTTTCCACCTCACTATTACCTGCCTGAAATAGGACAACCAACATTGATGGCATTTCAGTTGGCAGTTGTGTGAGAATATCAAGCTCTACTTACAAGTGCTTTTCTTCCTTTTTAACTGTGTTAATGACTACTCATGTAAATTAGAAGAAGGACAAATATGCCTTTGACATGCCAGTTGAGCAAAGTTCCTGGCAATTGTAAAGGGATGTAAAAGGATATGTTCTCTTTTCCTAAAATGGATACCAAGTCGTACACTTCACGGAGTTTGAGGTCTTTCAGAACTCTTATTCATCATAGTCCAATATGAAATAAGGCAGAACTGTTGCTTAGAAGTGGCTGTTTCTTCCCCTTGACTCTAAGGAGTTAGGATGACTAGCTCCTCATAGGGTGAGTAGGTCAGAGATGTACACAGAGAGCTTGGGAGAATTTAGCTGCGTATTGCCTAGTGTATGCTGTAGGGGCAGGCATGCTAATTCAGTTGTTGTGTCTCCAGAGATGGGATTGGTAGGCAGTTCAGTGCATTAGTCACCAATCCCTTCCACCCTCGCCCTTCATCATTTGAAAGGCAAGAATGTTGTTTTGCAAAAATTCTGCCTCTTAAGAAACTTCAGCCTCACTTTGTATGCAAATATTGCTGTCAGGCTGCACCTGGAAGAGCTGTTCTCTCTCCTTGATGTAGTGAAAGGAGCTGTGGAAATCAAGTCAACCACCTCACTTGAGGCTACTTTTGCAATGTTGGGTCTTGAATCTGCACTGATACAGGAATCGTGTGATGGTTGCAAGGTGGGAGGCAATTCCACTTGCACAATAATGGTCATCAACCAAGAATGTGACTTCTTGTTCCACAATGGTTAAATCTTGTGCATCCTGTGTGTGTGAACTGTGGAGTGGCTCTTGGCTCTTTGGCTGGCTGCCACAGACTAATCTCTTCAGTGGCAAATTTTCCATATAGCTTCCACATCTGCTTCTGCCTGTGTGTTTCTGTTCTTCTTACAAACTCCCAATCAAAGGCCAAAACGACTGAGCATGTTTATTTTCTAGCATTTTGTTTGTACAAAGAAAGCAGCTTGATTTTTGTTTAATTTCATGTCATGCTTTTGCATGGTTGTATACCAAACTTGCAAGAGAGAGGATAATTGAACACATTTCAGATAGTACTATGTTGAAGGGGTTTTGCCTAATTTATTTTATCCCTAATTGTGGGATTAAATCACATCTATACAAACTTGTTTAATAGTATACAGTGGCTGTAGGTCTCAAATTAAGAGATATAATAGCAGCTGTATTAAATTAATCCTGGGAAAAATGAGCATGTCTGGTTTCTTAATTTTAAATCTGAAGTGCCTATATTTATTATAATTGATATGAAAAATGTATTTCTAGAGCAGCACTATAAATTCATTGTAATGACATTTGTCAGTTTAATCCTTTATTTTCCACATAATTACATTTTAATGTTTAGTTATTAGTACTACTAAATCTATAAGAACCTTTACAAAATTGTATGAAACACAAATTATATCAAATTCTGAAGTCAACTAAGCATAGCCCACATTCTCATCTGTACTTCTACTGTAGACGCAATTGCTTTAACTCCATTGTAAGATTGTAGGTAAAATAAGCGTTAGTCATGTAAATATGTGGCATCAGATAGAGATTATTTCGGGTTTTAGTACCTTTGGTTAAAAGTGGACACTCATTATAAATTCTGATGATCTGTTCATGACATCAGATGAACACTTTGCCCTTTTGTATGTATGCTAGAGCATAAAAATCCCAAAAGGTACTTGCAGGAGTTGACATGCAGCATCTTTTCCCAGATAATCTAGTGTTTTATTGCCCACTTTAGAAGATAATCTTTCCCAATGGTTATCTTAACGCAATTCAAGATATGATTTTTAACCATTTGACACAAGAGTTGAATGTACTGTAAAGCTAATTTTAATACAGATAACTGTAGCTGCAGAATCCCTACTTTACCACTTTAAAGAAATTAAGCAATTTATTGTTGTTATTTGTCAGGAAGAATCTGTGTTTGCCAGATGCTCATTTTTCTAAGTTCTTAAAACAACAGAGACATATCTAAATAACATTACATACTGATTCTTAGTGGAATAACGTATCAAAAAAGCTGAGGTAGTTGGGCCATCTTTTCCCCAATTATGATCAACCATGACTTATTTAAAAAATAAAAATAACATGGATTTTTCTTTCCATGGTTAAACTTGTTTTTGTCATCAAATGTGGAAACATTTTACTTTGGATGGATATTATTCATGGTCTTTGTAAACTTTTTGAGTGTACTACTTCATGTTTCCTTGCAGAGTGTTGGTAAAGCTAACGTTTAAGCTCTTGTTGAAACCTTTTCCTCTGACTTGTACTCAGCTTTATTGGGTAAGAGGAATCCTACTGAGTGGAGCTCAGATTCCCTGGAATTACTTTTGAAGAGGTACAGCTCATCAAATGAGCTGTTCTGTTATCTTTAGCAGACTTACCTATAATGTTAAGTACAGTATTCATTGCATTGCTTAATGAGAGTTGGAGCCAGGTCAGTATTTGGCTCGTACTGTGCACTTCCCCAGTACCATCCTGGGTAGCAGGCAGGCTGTATTTGCCTTTGGATGCTTGGCCAAGTTTATGACCTTACGATGTGTGTGCATCCAGTGATCTCTGCTATAAAGAAGCCCTTGGAGACTGTGGTTCAGACCATCTCTTGTTGCTGTCAGTGCCAGTTTGGCATCGGTTTATTACCATCAGGACCCATGCTGTCCCTTCCCACCCTCAGCCCCTGCCTCCCTGTTCAACTTGCTTGCTGACACAGACTGCTCTGAATGTGAAGAAGGTGCTGCTGAGGCACAAGGCTACAACTCGTGCAGGCTCATCTCCTGCAGGGTGTCCCCCCCAGGTAGAGTGCATAGTGCTGGAGGAAGCTGGAGGGTCAGGAGCACAGTGCAACCTGCTGACAGAGGTACATTAGCCCTTTCTGGGTGGTCACCTGCCTTGCCCAGGGCAGTGCATCTCCTCCCACGTGTCTAGGGTACCAAAGACATCTCCCTGCAGGTGGGATTCAGTTCCTTGGGCTGTGCTGTCTAATGGCCTGGCCTGATGCCCACGGACTTAGTGTTGTTAACCTCCAGGTTCAGTTGTACCAGTAGGATTTTCTTCCAGGAAAAGTTAGCAGACTCAGAGCCTTAATCGATGTGGTAGACAGCATGGGAAGGGGAACCAAAGGGATAAAGCCACTCAGTGATATGTCTGGAGTCAGGGCAAAAGCCTGCAGCAGATCTGGTAGTTCTGCGTCTGATGCCTGATCTGCTCTGGCAGTAACGCTGCCAGTGGAATAAATTTACTGGTTATGAATAACTAGCAACGTATTTTGTCATAAGCCACGTGAATAACTGTTCCTGCCTGTGTGGTTGTTAGCACAATTATTCTTAGGAATTAAAAAAAAAAAAAAAGAAATTATTCATTGCTCACTGACTTTGAACATTAATAAGCAGAGTAGAATCTTTAATTGGGTAACCATTGTGTTTTCTTCACAGTATATTTAAAATGTCTATGAGTATTTGGGAGTTTCCTAGCAGTTTGTGTTGTGTGTTTATTCTCTGATTTATTCCCCAAAAAGTGCTAGTAGAATCAGATGATTTAATTTATTTTGGTAACTCGGCAATGATCATGGATGCTTTTCTTAATAAAGTCCAAAACCAAGAGGAAACCTCAGTATTGACACAGTGCTGGACTTTATATTTTGATTTGTGTATGCCCAAGGAGAATGCAGTTACCAAGGAATACGTTCATGTCCTGTAGGAATTTTTAGTTCCTGGATAAAGACAGTGTATACTGGTGTGAACTGTGTGAGTGGAATGTTGACCTGAGGCTTGAAATAAATAAAATATACGAATTGCTGAGGTAAAAATTAACAATGATATTGATTTTCGTGTGTGTGTTTGGTTGGTTGGTTTTTGTTTTTACTTTAGCATGGAACTTTCAAATTTTTTTCTTGCAAATAGGCTTCCTCTGAAGCTGACATTATTATTACATGGGTCAAGTGGTAGCAGCAGTTATTTTTCTGTTCTTGATTCAAAGCTTATTCAAAACCTGATTCAAAGCTTATTGGATTCAGGGGAAAATGTTTCATTATTAAAGAATGTTTGGGTTAGATTTTGAATTATAGGTCAGCATTATAGACTCATTGGATGATGTGTTTATTGTATCATAGGCTCTTAGGCTTGTGCCCACATCCTCTCATCCACCTACAAAATTCTATGAACTAAGTTTGAAAGTTCTTTGAAGCATCAGCCACTTCACCTACTCCAGTTTAATTCTGACTAGACAGTATTGGCTGTGCTGTAAGCACATCATGTTTACTCAGTTGGTAATAAACTTCTCTCATGTCGGCTCCAGGCTGACATTCTTCTGGAAATGTAGTTGTTTGTGTCCTTTGCATTTCCCACTGATTTTCATATTTGGAGATGTGATTTTTTTTTTTACTTTATTTAGCTTTCAATATCATCTGTTCACTTTTGGGTATGTACATTTAGTTATCATGTTGGTTTCCATTTGAAGGAGGAAATCAGTAACACAGACCCAACATGTACCTTTAAACATTCACTTATTTGCCTACATGGTGCATTTATGCTACTTCTCTGAACAAAAATGGGAACAAAGTGGTTTGTTAGGGGTCTCTCCCTCAAATGAGGGATCTCTGCTGCTGTCTGAGAGCTGTCCACCCTGCTATGTGTTCACCTATGCAGCCTTTCAGGATGGTGATGGGAGATTTGGGCTCCCCTGATTGCACCATAAGCCAGTTCAAGTTCTTAATTTGAAACACCCTTCCAGGCCAAACACCAAAAGCTTGTTTACTGAAGATTCAATGCATAGATTTGACTTAAGTTTCTGATGAAAAAGGTGTCAGCAAATAAGTGGCAATGGGTAGGGGCAATGAGATGTTTCCCTTTGGTCTTGGCAAGCTATAAATTAATCAAGCTGTGACAAGAAGTAAAATCCCAATAATATCCGAAGTATCTGATCGTATCGTGGTTCCTGTTGACTCCAGCAGGACTAATTTCTTAAGGAAACCTTAGATGTGAGAGATTCAATAACAATTTAGCAATTCTCACATAAATGCTAAGAGAGATTAGCCTTTGTTTTTGTATAGACTTGAGGGGAAAAGTATTGGTTTATCAGAGGCATGTGGATTGAAACTTGGATAAGCATTTTGCTTACTTTGACATCTGTGTTTTGTATATCATTTATTTTGGTTTTATCATCTCAAAGGAACAAAAAATATACAGGAATACTGACTTCTTGTATCAGGACAGTCAAAAGGGTCGTGTCCTTTGTAGACTTTTCTAAGTGATAGGGTTAATTCTCAAAGCCCTCCAAATAACTTCAGTTTTTAGAAAAACTTGTATAATACATCATCTAACTAAAATTTTCATTTAACTTGTAAACTTGGGTGCAGTAACATACAACAAAAAACCTGCTATAAAGTATTACATTTTGATTTTTGATGACCATGTTAATAAATCATCTTAATTGTGAGTTACTCAATATATTAATATCCCTTTATGGAGTAGGCACATGCTATCCATTAATTCTTTGCAGTGAAGAAACACTAAAGGATTCAGATGCATTCTTTAAAAGAGGGTTGTTCTCATTGTAATCAGTCTCTATTTTACTGCATAATTTCACCTTGACTCTTTAAAGCAGCTTTGTAGTCGGTAGTTGGGGGAAGATTCTTTCCATTTGCATACATACCCATTTTTTTACTTCTGGAATAATAGTTATTAGGTAAATCAAATGTTTTTAGTAGACTCCTTCCCCAAAGACAACATAGTCTCTATAAACATGATTTTAATGTCTGGAAATGGAAAGCTTTTGATAACACCCAGCTGACAAAAAGGAAAAAAAAAAAACCCGAACCCCTCCCCCATAATTTCTGCAACCCCTTTTCCTTTCTGCTGATGCAAACCGTCATGGTCACAACTTGAACTGGGGGAATTTTGTGTCAGGTTTTCTAACCAGTTTTGTCTCCTGTAGTGTGCTGTTCTGAAGAACCACAGTTGAATGGTTCTGAGAAAAGGAGGTGGTGTTGGATTGGGGAGTACTCCCTTTATTGCCTCTGTAACACTTTATGGCATATAAAAAATGAAAGAAATTACTGCATAGCTTTTTTTTTTCCCACGTGGTAATCTATTCTGAGTATCTCTCTATGGTGTTTTTTGTGTTGTTTAAATCATACATAGGAAGTTTTTTTGCCTCCTTTATTGACTTTCTTTCATTTTTCTTTTCAGAGTGAAGGAGTTAGCTTTCTCACCATGACCTCAAACAACAGAGTACAACATTCAAAGAAGCTGCTCGGCATATACCTTTTTGTTTATTCGGTTTTGGATTTGTTTTTTTTTGTTGTTTTTTTTTTTTTTTTGTTAACTGAAGCTGCTTAAAGTTTACTTTTTATTGTTGTTATTGTTGGTCCTAACAGTTACTTAACTGTTGTGGGCCAAACTGTGCAACAAATCTGGGAGGAAGGGAAAGCAAGTTGCCTAACTCATTACCTGTCCATGGCATCTGTGGTCTCATTTTGCTGCTGTTTCAACAGAAGTTGGAGATGCTCTTTAAATTGTAGGAACTTTTCTGCTGGCCTCTTTAACTAATGGCCAATGCCTTCATTTTTGTTTTCTTCAAAGACAACTGTATTTATTTGGCATACTAGGGGATTTTGTAACACCTGCTGAAGCAGCAAGATCTGGTATTTACTGGCATAATTTCAAGCCTACGACAGTACTACCTCAGATCAAAGTAAAGCCGGATTTGCGGTGTTGGTGTATGACAGGAACTCCTTTATCTCTATGCTGAGTCTCTCAAGAATGGTCGCCAGCCTTACTGAACTTGCAACATGTACAGTTGCTGCTGCTGCTGCTGGGTTTTGAATCACTAGCTGCAGGGTTTACTTCTCAGACAAAGCCTAAGTAGGGCACCGAAAAGTCTAAAATGGGATGAAACTCTGTGAATCAGACTTGGACAGAGGATTCAGAGTAGTTAAAAAGTATAAAATGTGTAACTGAAGCAACATAAGTTAAAAACATCAAACTGTATTAGGGGTATCTCTCTGTACCTTTGACACACTTGTTTAATCCTCTCTATGTAGGTGTTTATGTAGGTACTTCAGATTGCAAAAGCCTTTTCTTCTATTTACAAGCTCACTTTTGTCAGCTAACCCTGTTCTTAGCTGCATTTCTTGTAACCAAAAATCCACATAGGCATGCTAGGAATGCAGGGATGATAATGGGTATTGGGCAGATTCAAGTGCTAATATTAACATTATCTTGCCATCTAGAAAGTCCTGATATTTGCCTTTTACCAGGAAAGCACTATTGTAGCTGCAGGCACTATTACAGGGAAGAAGAACCATTGCAGTCACTTCTCCTGAGTTCTTTTCAAGGCTACCTGTGCATTGCATTTCCAGTGGCCTGGAGAGTGATGTGGCAGCTACCGTCACGAAAGTCACATACAACTGTTGCACCAGACTAGCAGAATGTCATGCCACCTTGCTTCTCTTTCGATAAATTTGTTGGAGAGTTTGTATACATTTTAAGGGTACCTCCCCAGTGCCTGCTCTGATAGACATGTAAGTATTACTAAGTTATGAGTTATGTGAGACTTTTTTTTCTTTTTAATCATTGTGCTAGGTGGAACCTGTACTTCACTGTTAGCAATGCATTATTTTTGGGATTTTTTTTTCTGAGGAAGACAAGAGTCAATGTCTTAAAAATACAATGAATGGCAATGCGGTCTTCCTGCTTACATGCTGAGTTTTTAGAACTGAGAATTGTATTACAAGACAAAGATGAATGTAAACTAGTTCTTTCCCTACCCCATGGCACACATTATATTTCAGTGTAATTTCTGGGGTCTTAAATCACAGCAATGCATAGGCTAATACAATATTACATCTAAAATCAATTTAAATATCTGATCTGTTTGAGTTTTTTTCCTAACAATAATGCTATAAATGGTTCTAAGAACTTCTAAAATGCTGCTTGTTCAAGTCTGGAACTAAAGAAAAACTACATACATTTGACATTTTCTGTCTGAACCCCGCTGGCCCCTACCCCCATCAGCACTGAGTGTGGTACCTGCTGAATTCAATGTTTTGAGCGTCTCTATTTTGAAGTATCCCTCTGTATCAATTAAGAAATCATGCCACTAAAACAAATGGCTAAAATGCATACAGAAACTTAAAAAAAACCTTGACAATATAGTCAATTATTCTCTATCCTGTATACTTCACAAAGGCATATGCAATACTTACATTCTTAATTTAGTTTACAGAACGGAACCAAAATGTATAAATGTTATGTTTGCTATAACTTCACAATGTATATTGGATCTTTGTACATTTTGCCTGACTTACCTTAAATTTAAAATATTTTTTGCTATATGACCTTAACAGTTATTAAGCAGTGGTTTTTCTTTTTGGGGTACGTATTGTTTCTGGATATCAAGATGTTAAATATATTTCTTGCTATTGTGATATGACAAGAGACTTAACTTATCTTGCTGTGTCTTCCAATGTACACGCTGTATATAAGGATAAATGTGATGCTGCTGGAGACCAGAATAAATGGAACTAGAGTAGTGTATTGTATTTAGTCTGTATTGATCATGGATGCTCTCCTTAATAGCCATATGCAATAAAATACGTTATTTATGAAAGGAGCAAAGTATTTGTGTGCCTGTTTTCTCTAGGGGTGAAGTGGATTTTTGTAGTTGTTTATATGAAATAAGTTTATTCTCTCTTTTAAATGGAAACCCACTTTCTATGAATAAATCTTCACTGCTCTGTGCATTCTTGCTTTGCTTTTAACATGTATAGCACTCCTGAAAACTCACAAAATCATTTTAAATCTTGTTTAATGTTAAAGATTGGTATTGTAAAAGTGAAGTTTGTGTATGTGAGGAAATAACTAGAAGCAGAAACTGGTCTTAAATTTTAACTGCAGTTTTAAAAATGAGTGGAAGACTGTGTGTCTTTCTGGCGGCCTATTTAGTGGGAACAGACTTGCCCTATACACTGGTACAAGGGGAGTGGGAACGTAATGCTCTGTGTAGTGATCTTCAGCTGCTAGTTTGCCTACTGGGTTGCAATCATAGACACTATGGGGCTACCATAGCCTGATTTGGTCTCTTATACCTGTCATTACACCCCTTTTTTGATGTTTCTTGCACCCAAACAAGTGACGTGTGAAGGTCACAGACTCATGACAGGAAATGTGATTATGAGAAGTTGGGGGCAACAACAGTAGCCTCATAAAATGCTTGATGTCTGTTTTGCCGCAGTCCTTGCTGAGAACTCTTTTTCTTAAGCTCAGGAGTGTCTGAGTGACATCTTTGATCATATGCAATGCCTTCTGGTGCAAGGAGGAGGCATGATCCCTCTGTCTACCATGTTTAAAATTATTTGAAGTGAAGTCCTGCCATGGGATATGTATGTTATGTTCTTCTGGCCGCATCTGCCACTAAGTGGGCTGGTAGTTTGATGGTTACCTTGTGTTTTGGGGGTGGCTGAAGGACCATACTTGTACAACTTGGCCTTTAAAGGACAAAACCTGGCTCACTGTGGTAAGCCACTTTCTCTGAAAGTGGCTGGAATGGGAAAGAGAAAATCTGTTTCTTGCTGCAGTACGATCATCCTGTGACTGCTGGAGTGTCTATGTAAGCCACAGAGTGCAGAACTAAATCACAGACAATATATATGCTGCCCAAGAGAGAACATTGAGTTCATTCTCTCATCTGTCCTGACCTTCTTAGCTGTAGGCTTTGCTAGAGGAGAGGAAGTGGAACATTGTGGATCTCATGGTGCCTACATACTTGAAAAGAAAAAGCAATTGCTTTAGTCTTTGAACTTGCTCTGGAGAAATACAAGAGAATGCCCTCCTTTTCTAATGTCAACAGGTAAGTGGTACCTTATGATACCTTAGAAGAAGAATTTGTTTGATAAAACATCTGGAAATTCGGTGTCAGTTTCTCTGATAGGTACAATTTCTGATAATCAGATAATAAAGGAAACCTTTGGATACTCAGCAACCCTGCAGCAGTTTAGTGTGATGTAGGATGCTTTCAGACAGAGCAACACTTGCACTGACTTGAGAGTGGTGCTTTTTCAGTCCTTTTCCAGTGACTATCATCCTCAGTAATAAGGAGTCCATGGCTTCTAGCCTCTTTGAGAAGCTTGATTTACTTTTTTGTGCTACATGGTTCAGAGAAAGGTTGATACGTGTCCAGATGTCACCCCAGCTTGCTTTCCATTCTCAAAGACCTTGGGAAGAAGAAAGGTTTCAGGTCTCTGCTGTGCAAATTCTGAAGTAATTTGTAAGTATTCTGTAGTTTGCTCTTGGGAGAGCCACTGCTGAATAGTGTAAAGGGAACACATTTGGCTGGAGACCACCTACCAAATCTTTCAGTATATTACTATAGCTTCAGTCTTTCCAGATGATTTTTCTGTGTTGAGGAACTTCAGCTTCAGCCAGCTATTGCAGAATTACTGAGGTGCAGTGCGAGACTCACCTGACTTGCACCTGGCTGTTCCTGTGGGGCAAGAGTTTCTGATAAGGTCTGCAAACAGATACTATACTTAATGAATGGGATATTTTTTTTTTTTGGTTCATTTTAGGAGGCATAATTATTTAACTTACAGTTGACAAGAGATATTTCTTGTTAAAAGTTAGGATTTGTGACATTTAGTGAGAATCTGAATTCTGAAAACAGGACTTCTCTGAAGCATCTTAATGGCCTACAAAAGTAATAGGGACAGAAAATGTCACCATTCACTTTTGAAAGTATAGATCTGAGTTGTGTGTGGGTTTTTTTGGTTTTGTTTTGGTTTTTTAACCTTTTTTCATTATCATCATGATGTGTCCAATCTATATATCAGACTAAACATGTGAGTTACAATGTTCAGTCTAGGGATGGGGAAACTATGGCCTGTGGGGAAACTATGACATTGCTTTGTGTGAGCTATTGCCTTATATTTTTTTTTCATTTTATTAGGCAATATAGTGTCATGTGTTGAATGCATGGCTTCCAAAAGTTTTTGGAAGTTCGCTAGACCCTCAGTATTTATTTGCAGGGCTTGTTTGTGTCTTCTGTTTTCATTTTCTCTTCTTCTCTTTGCTTAAAATGAGTCATAAACAAAATCATAAAAATGTGTTGGTAAGTGCTGAACTGAATGTAGGTGGTGTATCTTGAAGGTGAGCACTACTGATGAAATACTGATTCTTACATAAGGAAGAGGATATAAACATCAGGATATGTTTACATATTATAAATGGAGGAGACAGAAGATGCAATCAGATACACCTTGGAACAGCCATTAATATGAATATGAGGAGGGTCTAGATAAAGGAACAGGGTTCCCTTAGGTGGAAACATGTTTGCTGCAGATGGACCAATTAAACTGAACTCCCACATTTGACAGGCATTAAACATTGGTATATTATTCTGTTTCAACCTTTGAAATTCCTGCTGCTGCTCCAAAAAATAGTTTTCCTTCTCATTAAGTAATGGTTCTGTCTGAAGATGTGGGTGTACCCAACAACGCAATTATTACTTCCCCATTCATTCTTTGGTCTGAGAAAAATGCTGTATTGCAGAGTTGAACATTCAGGCCTGCTATTCTACCTCAGAAAAACTCCAATACGGAAATTTTCCTCAAGCAGAAGGATCCATACTTAGAGCTTGTAATATGACTTAGATTTCTTCCCCCAAAAAAGTGAACTGAAGTGTACCCTTAATTCAACATACCAGGTGAAATGATGAAACTTGTGTATAAGGGATGAATTTACTGCATCTCCACTAGAATATTTTTGTGTGAAAGTCTGTCCTTCAAATAGTAGAGTTAATATATGCTCTTAGGCTCTTAATTACTTTAAAATGTTTCCTTTCACTAAGGCATAATGGCTTTTTGAACCAATTTTTGCACTAAATGGCTGTGGAAAGGTCTCCCTGTATCCTCTATGAGGTATCCAAAAGAATCTAAATTTCTGGTGTTACAGTACATTACAACCATATCTGACAGAGCAGTCACTCCTGGAAAGAAAAGTTACAATTTCTGTAACATCAGCCTTTTACTGGCAATTGACCTGATTTAGATGCAGATGTTGAAGAAAATGGACCATCCTGCAAAAGGACCAAAAAGTGCAGAGGGTGTGGGGTTTATTATGCCATTACTTCAGCTGTGTGATAAACATAGGTGAAGGTGTCATGGTTCATGTAAATGTGTATATACTTAGACAAGCTCTGTGGATAAAGGGAAAATAAGGGATACAGCAACATCACTGCCATATCTATTGTATATCTATCATTTTACTTAATCCAACCCAGTGGTAACTGTGAGGTTTTTACACCTGCCTTCTGGAGCAGTGATTACATCAAATTATCTGACACTTGAGATCAGAGTATTGTGATGACACAGGAAGTAAGTTCACACAGTTCACCCAGATCACCTAAAACATGACCACCGGTTGCCCTTATACTGCTGCCAATTTGTAGTCTGAATATCACAAACTGTTTCACAAAGATAAACTCTGGAGCTCTGGTCCCAGTAGCCACAGATTAGGAATATGCTACCATTGCATTCATGGTGATTTACTACAACTGAAACTGACTCAGGGTCATTTGGGAGGTTGTTTATGTATTTCTGATAGGGTATGTTTGGGAGGTTATGTGTTCTGATATTTTGTTTTTTAGACCTAATGTCCTCTGAAGGCTCTTCTGTGCTGTAGTATGATTGCCTTTGAGCAGTACTTCAAGAAATGTAATTATAGTCAGTTATTTATTGTGTCTATCAAGCTGTTCTATATAAACATATTGGTTCTTAAGTGGGATACATAAAGAATATTTTTTTACTAGAATGCTAAACATTACAATGACTGCCCATTTTCTCAAGGCTAAACTGCTTTTTTTTATTCCTATTCAATGTGTCAATGGAAAGAGTGGCTACTCTGTGTCTTTAGCCAATGACTCAATAAAACAATCCATTTTTGATTTCAGCTGAAGGTAAATAAATGTTTCTCTAAAGGTTTCAGAGCGGTAAAGGTTAAAATTTAATCTTATTTATGTAAAAAACAAGTATTAAAGTATTATCTACTTTGAGTAGAGGTTTTTTCCTAGTAAAAGACTTGACATTCTTTGCCTTTGATGCATCATGTTTAACATCCCAGTGCTGGATTCTATATTATTTTAATAAAATAATGGGTTTACTATTTCATAGGAGATACTTGGACAATATAAACATTTCACTTTTTTATTAACTGTATCTGTATTTCTCAGAAGGTAACAAACATCAGGGTTTTTCTGTTCTAAGGGAATAAAAAAGAAATGAGATTTCTAACTGAGCAGTTGTAGTTCAATGCCTTCAAAGCCAGAGAAGCAGCACTGCAAAGAAATTTAAAAGAGGACAATTTTAATTTTGAAAACTTGCTCTTTTGTTGTTGAACAATCTAACTTGTTATGTGATGTACCTTGATTACACCATTGCCAGGTAATATCTGTGATCTTTGCTCTTCATTTACAGACATGCAGATTAGAAGAGGCATACAAGGGCCATGAACAGAAGTACCTCATTTATGTTTGGACTTGCCTTTATGCTTTCCAGCTGTTGAACTCCCTGTCCTGTGACAAATTATTAGCTCAAGAAATTCTGTTGTTGGACACAGCGATTGTCCTCCATTTGATGGGTAAAGCAGGGATATACTATCTCAGTGTGAGGTACATCATTGCTCTGCATGTGAAGTTCTCTCATGGTCTTCAGCGAAATGCTCAAGTTCATCTCTTATGCAGGAGCAGCACAAAGATATCAATGAAGAATCTCTAAGAAAGGCATAATTATACTTGTTACTACACAAGAAATCTCATACTTTGTGTGCATTCAGATATACTTTGTTAGATGTCAGTGTACCCATTGACATGAATTTGGACAATTTTGTTTTTCCTATTTTGCTAATGAGTGGGTGATTATTTTACTTGTCCTCTAGCGCAGAAGATCTACAAGGCAAAATCTCTGAATATCCCCTGAATAGTAATTCAAATGGCCCTCCAACTTCTGTCCGCCCTTAGACTTCATCTTCCTGCCTCAGAGCCTGAAACACTGTCTCTCTCTTAGTGTGTCTATTTAAATCATGACATTGATCTGTGTGACTGAGATGTAGTGAGGACAAGGGCTTTGCAAAGCTCTTTTTGAATCCCTGTCTCACTACATTAATCTGCAAAGAGGCTCTGGGAGATGTCTGACTTGAGCAAAAGACTTTTTTTATTTCCTTTTGCATTTCAGGTTTTTCTGGAGCCTTACAAGGGAAGAAATAAAACCTTCCAGCTAAGCACAGAGCCGTGTGCATCATTATACAGGAAACCTTTATGGTGGTGGATATGGAAGCAGTGTAATACTGTCTGCAACTGGACAGGGGGAACTAATGGGAGGGGTGTATCATCTGCTGGGCTCCACTCAAGCTGATCCCGCTCCAACCAGCCTCACCAGTGTGGACCCCACCAATGCAGAATGTCACAAAACATCAAACTCAGCCTCGGCTGATTCCACCATCATGCTCTTCTCATTGAGAAGTCAAGGGTGTGACCCTCAAGGTATTTTAGCACCTTCCTCTAAGGCAGCTGCTGGAGGAAGGTGGCTCTGGCAGCCTTCCCAGCTGGCTGCGCTCACAGCTTCCCACTTGCCCCTCCACTGCGTGTGTGGCACGGCCATCTCTCAGATTGTGTCTACCTCATTGACAGCACTAAAGAGGCTTTGTCAGCTGTTTTGCTGTGCTTTCTGGAATCCCCTGCTTATTTCCATGCATGCCTTCTTGGTGAGAAGCCAGCATTTTGTTTACCTCTTAAAAGAAGATTCATTAATATGTTTTTCCTGTTCAAGTTTGTGTGCCATTTACCCTGCATAGGCAATTTTGCTTTCCTAGTCCTTTTTTTTTTCTTTTTTTCCCCCCTGTTGCCTAAAGAGTAGGGGAAGTTTGTTTCTTTCATTGATATATTCGTGAGTTAAGTAATTGTTTGCAAAATGAACCACATACTACTTGTGATTTAAGGATTTTTTTTCAAATTTTTTAAGTTTCTGAGATAAGTTTGGCTAACAGTTGTTTTTATGCAGCCCCACTGAAGTCAATAGAATTGCTTAGTTATAACTGAGCATCATAGCCTGCTATAATTTTCTCTCATGTGTTGTATAAAGGGTGTACGGATGTGTTATACCCACCATTGCTAGCACCAATGGCCCTGCAAAAGGACTAGATGCAGTGTAAATGTTAGCAAATGAAGCCCCATATTTTTAAAAGGCCAAGATAACATAACCCAAGGAATTTAAAAGAAGCAGTGCTGAAGATCTTGATTTGCATTAATATTACACTGCTGCCAAAAGTGGTAGTGCTATTTTAGCAGAGAAATCAGATTCAGGTTTTTTGATGGTGTAGACAGGCTAATCAAACAAAGTGATGAGAAAGTAATAATTTCACAACTTTCACTGCACTATTCTACAGAGTGCATAACTTTTTTATTATTATTATTTTTAAATGATGAGGTAACAATGAAGTTAGCAGAGTCTCTTCCCATCTTGTTACATGTACCAGATGATTTTTCAAGCTCTCTGTGGCCAGCTTGTATGTTCTAGATGGGTTGTGAAATGAGAAGATGCTTAAGGTGACTCTGCTCACAGTGCAGGTAGTTGCTGCTTTTAAGGAAGGGAACAGTGTTCAGCTCAGTGAAACAGGCAGGGAGCAATAACTGTGGCTACCTGAACTCAGAGAGCCTGTCAGGTGGAGGGAAATCAGGGAGGCCAGATGCCCAACATATTGCAGGGGTTTACAATGGCTCTCGTGATTATTTAAGCATAGAAGTTCATACAAAGCAAGAAACATAGCACAAGCTTTTACATTCTTCAGTCCTGGAGCTTAATTAAGTTTGTCCTACAAACTGGCATTTTGGGATGAAATTATTTTAATCATTTAATCAAATGCATTCAAGATCAGATTGAGAGAAGGAACTAATGAATACATTCTGGAAGAAAGATACTTTCTGTTCAGTGCCACTCTGTCAGGTAATGGCTGAGATCAATTTCCTCTTCCTATAAAGCCATAACACTGGGGCTTAAAAGATTTATGTTTTAAAAAAAACCTCCTCCCTTCAGGAAAAAAATGTGATTCATTGTTTCTCTCAAATAAGGAAGCCCTTGTCTAATTAACACCCTCATTTGCTTTCTTTTAAGGTGAAACATTAGGCGATGCGGTGTAATGATCTTTTGTTCCGTATTGTTTCCAATTCTGCTAGAACAGTGAGTCAGGGTCAGCAGTGGAACATTTTCCACTGGCCTCGTGACCACAGCAAGCAGGATTTTGAAAGCCAGTTTTCCATCCTCAAAAGAGGGACATGTTCCAAAAAATGTAAGATCTCTTTGTCATCACGAATACCTATGTTTCAAGTTTTAAAAACCTGTTTCCTTGGTAACTAGACTTGTTAGGCTAGTCTGCTCATACCATTCATGCAGAGGCCACCACATACTGTACAGAGCTTATTGAGCTGTTCAGCAAAAATATTAATGCATTATATTTTTTGTACTAATTTTAAAGGGCTCCTGAGAGACAAAAGATAAACTTTGCTGCTTGCCTTGTCCTGTATAAAATCTTCTCCTGTGATGCTGGAAGGTATCATGATGGGGGATGGAAACAGTCACTCTGTGAGAGGAAAGTCATTCTTCTCTGGACTTGCCTCTCCATCGCAATTCCTCCCTGGATTCCTCCCAAGTGCAGTCAGCTGCGCCACCCCTTTACTGTACTTTTACTGTCTATGAATGCTGCTGTTATGGAAAACATTTTAAACTTGGCTATTCGTGGCATATCTCTGTGCTGTCGTCACATAGCCATGTGATGGGCAGCAACTTGGATATTCCTGACTGGCAATTTGACTCTCCACAGCCAGACAATGTACATTCATAGCATCTTGGTTGCCTGCCACTTAGCCCATCTGTTGATTGACTCTTTGCCCATTTAAAAGTCAGGCAGGCAGGGGTGTAGGTGCCAAGAAAATGTGAATTGAGAAGGGGAGCCTGCATAACACTGCTGGCAGAGCATCTCCAGCAAGAGCGTCCTCTCTGTGGCAGCCATCACTGCCAGATGCCTCCCTATAGTAGGTTACAACTGCTGACATTTGCGTACCAAGAAAAGAATACACGAAGCAGAGAAAAGGAGGGAAGAGTTTTCAGGGTAACCTTGGCAATTTGCAAGGCAAGCTGTGCTGTTGCAGGTACTCAGCTCACAGCACAACTAAGAGATGCATGGAGCTTGCAGGGTATTAAAAAGTTACTCAGTAGGAAGGAGAGCACATCATCACTGTGCTAAGGTAACCTGAGTAGCCTGTTACACTTGAGGAGAGAGCCAATGACCCAACAGAGACAGCTGCAGGAGGCCAGTAAAGGTGTTTCTCCTCATTGTCCATGTAGAAGATCTATACAAGAGTGTTAGCCCTGCCTGGGGAGCATTCTTGAATGCAGACATTCAAAGGTAAGATTGCTTCAGATCATCTCTCTCTTAGCCACAACTGGGTTGTGAAGTGAGGAGAATTTACTCATCTGTATGTAATATTTATAATCTAAATCAGGAGAGTGTCAGGCATGTGTGCTTTCACTGATGCCCATAAATGCATGTTTCACTTCAAGTTTGGCTGACTAGAATTAGTTTATCTATGACACTAACTTGTGTATCTGTCTTACCTCCTTGGATAGCTGCTTATTTCTGGTGAATAGCCATTACTACCACTGCCCTTTACATGAGAGGCAGAGGTAGCCTCTTTCCGTCATCATTATTATACATTAATATGAGAGAAATATCTTCAGTCTGTCAGTACCTATGGTTCAGCAGTGCATTGCAACCTAAATAGTATTTAATGGATAATTTTTTTTTGCTCAAAATTAAAACATAAAAAGATGTGTGAAGCCAGTTTGAACTCCAGAATATTTTAAGTAATTCTCTAAAATTTGAGGAAAATAATCACCCCAACCCAGGTGAATAGCTCTGTGCAATTTTAATTACTTTCTTATATTTCCAGACCTTTTTTTTTGTTGGTTGTTTGAGTTTGTGTCTTTTTGTGTCAAAGAGATGGTTTTCCCAGTTACCTCATGAAATACAGTACAGCACCAGAAGCCCATAACTTGTGTAGTGTTGGTATTTGCCTTCTCATTAACCTGGGAAAAGAGTTTGTAGAAGGCATTGAAAGTAGAGAATTGCCTCATCCTTTTATTTGAGTTTGCTGAAGTGAAAAGATGAGCTTTCAGGCATGGTGAAGATTGGTTTTGTGATCATCCAGTTTCCATAATCTGATATTTACGCTTTCTGATGTCTTTTGGCCAGTGTCTAGTCTCAAGCAGAGAATCCCAGCTTCCACTATTCTGGGGTGATGTACTAAAGAAGAATCGAACCAAAAGTGGTATCTGATGCTGTGCTCCACTTTCCCTGATGTCAGCAAGTAGCACTGAGGAATCTGGTGCTCAACATGTGGTCTCTGAGCCAAGAATTAGGGATCACTGCCTGAGGGGACAAGAAGCAGATTTGGTATGCCTACTTGTCAGTTAGTAGTCAGCCTTATGGTGTGCAGTAACAACTCCACTTGCTCACTACTAAGGAAGATAAAAACCAGTTAGGATACAGTAAAAATCCCAAACAAGAGCAACAATTCTCCCCCCTCCCCTATTTCCATAAGTGTTAGGCAGCTTGCTGCAATTCTAAACACACTTGGTATCAAGTAGTACCAAAATTATTGGGTTCTGATGCCTGCATAGCCTTTGCAACACCAGTCTGCTGCTCTGTGGTGTGCTCGCCATGTGGCTCACCTTCTGCACCTCTTTCCTCACCCTTATCCCCTTTGATCTTACACCTTTGATTCTCTAAGGTGTAGCCTGCACAGTCCTCTGCCTGCATGATGTAGATGCATGATAGGAATAGACTGGAGTTGTGTGCCCTTGCTTGTCCCACGACCTTGTCACTGATCCACACTCCAGGAGGGTGTTGTGGGGGGCTAGGATGAGTCTTGAAAAGAATTAGGGCTTTAGGGACAGAGGGACTGGTGGGCAAAACGTGGGCCATGTTTCCAAAAGAAGGAGAAAAGCAGAAAGCCAGAAAGGTTGGAAGAGAGGAATTCAGTGAGCCATTGACTGAGAAAGAAGGAGTTGTGGGAATAAAAGGAGACAGGAGGAAGAGGAAAAAGTGCTGGACGTGAAGATTGTCTGGTGCTCTTTTCCTGTAGCCTCTACTCCAGAGTACTCTGCTGAGAAAATCCTATTGTCTGGAAAACAGAGATGTTAGTTAATGCAAGGTGCTGCACCTGGGAAGGGGCAACCCCAGACGAGTACAGGCTGGGAGAAGAAGTCATTGAGAACACTCTGTGAAGAAGGACTTAGGGGTTCAAAAAGCTGACAATGTGCTCTCACAACCAAAAAAGCCAACTGTTTCCTGGGCTGCTTCAAAAGCCTCCCATGGCCAGCAGGTCGAGGGAGGTGATTCTGCCCCTCTACTCAGCCCTCAGGAGTGCCCACCTTCAGTGCTGTGTCCAGATCTGGGAGCCCCAGTGCAAGAAAAAGATGGACCTGTTAGAAGAGGTCTGGATGAAGCCCACAGAGATGATCAGAGGGCTGGAACACCTCTTTGAAGACAGGCTGAGAGAGCTGGGCTTGTTCAGCCTGGAAAAGAGAAAGCTCTGGGGAGACACCATTGCAGCCTTCCAGTACTTAAAGGGGGCTTATAAAATAGAGGGAGAGTGACTTTTTATACAGGCAGATAGTGTTAGGACAAAGTGGAATGGTTTTAAACTAAAGGAGGAGAGATTTGGATCAGATGTTAGGAAGAAATTCTTTATTTGGAGGGTAGTGAGACACTGGAACAGGTTCCCCAGCTGAGTTGTGGATGCCTTGTTCCTGGAAGTGTTCAGTACCAGGTTGTTTGAGGCCTTAAGCAACCTGGTCTAGTGGAAGATGTCCCTGTACATGGCAGGTGGGTTGGAACTAGATTTTTGACGTCCCTTGCAACCCAAACCATTTTATGATTCTAAGATTAATGAGGAGAAACTATATCCTTGTTCTCAACTCGGGCCACATGCAACCTGCCATTTGGTAGTGTCTGTATCATGAAAGGTTCAAATGGCAATGTGTAAATCCACGAGAATGACCAGGTAATTGGTTATCAACAGATCAGTGCATCCTGGGAAGAGGACAGAGTAGAGAAGAAAAAATCAACATCACAGAGGATATATTAAATATTTGGTCTGTCTGGTACTAGGGAATATGAAGGTTCTAAGAATTGCAAAAAAAATAAAATACCCTCCTGGTGTTAATGTGCTGCAGTCCAATGAATAATGTTCAGTCAATGAAAGCAATCTCTTAAAATAGTACAGCCTAATTCCTTACTCTTCTTCTTCGTACTCTACAGGCAAGCAGCTGAACTGCCACTTCTTAGTCCCAGAAAAGTATTGTGTGTTTTTTCTCTCTTATTAAAGACTATCTAGAACTCGGCTGAGAAAAACAAATGTTATTTATTTAAACTGTTTGTTAAAATCAGATTAATTCTTTTGGCCTGTATTTTTCACTAGGTCTTTTTCAACAGGAGTTCTGCTGTATCTATTAGTAGCCACTGATTATGAGAGAACTGTACACTCAGTCCTAACCTAGGTCCCTTTACCATTCTGGATCGTACATGTTATGCCAGTGTTTGTAAAATGCATAATTTTGAGTTCCAGGTATGGATATTCAGATTAACATAGTTAAAACCATTTATAAGCCCATGTAATATATTTATGCTGCATACTCTTTGCATATTCTCTATATTGTCTTTGTGTAAGCTTTATGCAGTCACTTTAATAAATATCCTGTATAAGTAACATCCTCTTACACATTTGCAGCACATCACTGTAGAGAATGGACTTCCAAAACAGGTCAGTGAATTTGGAGGCTACAGCAAGAAGGAATGGCTCTGACACCACAGCCACTCACAGCCAAGTTAAGCTAGTAGACATCACTGCCACTGGAATAAGCAGTCCTGCATTCTCCTCGCTTCTGTGCATATTTATAATTGTAGAATCATAGAATGATTTGAGTAGGAAGGAACATTAAAGATCATCTAGTTCCAAATCCCCTGCCAAGGGTTTCTCCCTTGAACCTAAGCAATCTCTTGTGCCACCTGAGGTTTCATGCAGCTGCACAGTGCACTGGGCAGGTAAACCCACCCAGGAGAGAGCTGTGCCAGGAGAAGGGGCTTGGCTAGCTCAGACATGGGTTTGGTCCCCACTCTGCTCCACTGCATTGACACACAGATTCTGAATGCCAGAACAAGGGAGAGTGCAATGCTGAGTCAGAAAAAAAGGAGAATGGGATTGCTTCTTTTGACCTCAGTGCCAGGCCAAAGTGTTTGTGGTACTAAAGACTCTGAGTACCAGGTCTGGAATTCTTGAATTAATGTGGCTAAACCATTAATAAAACCTTATTCTGGTTCAGAATTTTCTCTCGTCTTTGATAAGCAGTATCTATTTCTTATTCCATCAAATTCCTGGAATACAGGCAGGAAATCTATTTCTTTTCTATTGTTTTTGTGGAAGTTTGTATAAAAATGCTTGACTGCAGCAAGTTTTTTCCAGTCTGAGTTTGGCTGCACTGCCTTTGCTTGGACTCCAAACTGAGATATTTGGGATGGATACATATTTTTGCACATTTCTGGGGACCTTGATTATCCCCATGATTCAACAGTGCCCTGCTGTGGTCACTGATGGGGTCTTGGGTATTTCCTGGCATGAAGCCTAGAGCGCAGTGTCCTCACATGTGTAGCAAGCAGGAGACAACCAGAGAGTAGCAGAAGTAACTGTCCTTTGGAAAAGTGCTCTGGCTGCTGCCCTTCTCAGAATGGTTCTTCCCAGAGTCTTCCAATCCAAAAGGAAAATGAGGTTAAATGTAAGGGTCTATAGTAAAATACACTTTTTCAGGTGCTTGTATGGTGATGATTCAGGCACTCGCTGGCTTTACCAGTGACATTTATGCATGTGTAAGCACAGCTTTTGCCCCACATTGCTAGACTGCAGCTGTTTGCACAATTCCTCTGAGTGAGGTAACCACATATGAGGCAAGGTCCAGCATGACCAGTCCTCAGTGAAAATATGCACAGTTTGGCACAAAAATGGAAGCCTTCCAAACATTACACAATCTCTCACTCAGAAGTCCCAAATAAAAAAATCAATCCCACTGCCCTACATGTAGGGATGGACTATGGGTTTTATGGGCTGTGTAAGAGACTAAGAAAGTAGCAAAGGGAGTTCCCAATCACAAGAATGCCTAGGGTAGGTGGTAGGTGGCCCGCAGTAAAACCCATGTTAGGTAAGAGGGTAGACTGGTGCAGCTCAGCTGAAGTGCAGGCATCTCAGGTATGTGGAGGAGACATGTTTGAAGGCATTGAAAACCATCTTATGATTCTGTAGAAAGCTCTAGGTGGACCATACAGCAATTGGAGACTGGTTTTGTCCTATGTCCTTATTCAATTAGACCAGTTTATGAATATCTGAGCTTGGAGGAAAACACTTCTCTATTGATGTGCAAAAACAGTGGCAGTAGGATAAAAATGCAAATTCTCTTACAAAACACACCAGTCACTGTTAGGGTTGTGAAACACTGAGAACACAGATGTGAAACATCAGAAAATAAAAGTGCTCTCCCATCTTTCTAGCCATTTCTACCTCTTTAAAAACCTTTTTCAATTTGTTTTCTTTTATGGAGTCATGCATTTCTCCCTCCCCTGGCCTTTTGTTTTACTATATTTGAGTTGGGAAACATCTCCTTTTGTTGTCAGAGTGTTGCTTTCATTTGTAGTTCCACTTTGTTTTGCAAAATAATTCAGGAATTTTTGATCCAAAGGCAATTGTTTGAAAGCATTTCAATGAAGTCTGTAAGGAGAAGGATATCTATTCTTCCGATATTCACTTTCTCTATAATTTTTCTTCTCTGCTTACCTTTGCCAATGGCCATTAACTTGTCCACTTAGTATCCAAGGAAAAACCTGCTTCTATATTTTCCAAAAAAGCCAGTGTTATTTTCTGTCCTTCACAAGATGCCACATGTGCAATTTCCTTCCTGCCTGGAGGTCTGAAATCACCACAACAATGCTTTCTGCATCAAGGGCTTAGGGGCTCCTCTGCAGCAAAACACTTGAACAAACACTTAAAGTTAAGCATCTGCATAGCTTAATTGAAAGAGGTGAAGCAGTATGAATGTACCTTGAAATGCACTGAGTTTTTGTATAAACATTCTGAAGATTTGCATTCAAAAGGTAACTAATGAAATTTTTACACTAAAATTGCTTTTCACTTGAAATCTCTCTTCAATTGAAAGGAAGATCATTTGACATTTCACAAGAAGAAAACCAATAAATTCCTCAAAACTAAGGTTTCAGTGGGAATATATTTTTTTTTAATTCTCACAAAACATGAAAAAATAGGCAAATTATAGCTGAATCCTGTTTTTTTACTGAGGAGCAAAAAAACATAGGACTACTGATCCTGGGTCTGAACTAAAAAATGACATGAACATGTAGAGGGGGAAAAAATACGTAGACTTTTGTTTGTTTGATTTTCCTGCCTTGTGATATATAAACCAACCTGAAAGTTTTGAAGATTAGATATAGTGACTCCCGAGTCAGAGTCCACTTCCCCATGTTCAGCATGGTTGAATTTGACATTCAGGTTTGTTCAGACTGTTCTTTTCTTGGGAAGGAGAGTTTGTAATCCCTGCTTTCTGGGACTGTAAATGACTCTATAAGCTTCAAAGTACTGGAAAGGCCCCCTGAAAAATCTATTCCTTTTAACTTAGCATAGTCAGATGTGGGTCAGGGGTTTCTGTACATCCATAGAGGTGTTTCCGAGATCAGCATGTGGGAGGGTATCTTTACATCGGTTAAGATGTTCAAGGAATGGAGCTGCCTAATGAAGAACTGTTAATATTTGCATCAGAGAAATGCACTTGGAAATAGATGAGTAACCTATTTCTGATACAGGGAATTAATCATGAAGTCTTCACACAAAGAGTCTGAAAGATCAGGCTCCATGTCATTTGGATTAAGATGTCACTATGTTGTTATCTGGGATGAAGTGTGGGATTTATATAAACATCATTTTTCCCTTGCTGAAGATCAGCCAATTCAAACAACTTGTATAAGAGGTTTCCATGCTAAAGAGGACTTTGTTTATATCTTGAGCAGCTCTTGCTGTGGTTTGGTCCTGTACAAAACCAAACCAAAACCCTATTTAATTTCACAGTTCTTACCCTGTTTCCAGACTTCTTGGACATATTTGCTGTTTTGTTCGTCTGACAGCATGAAGCCCATACAACTTGGCCAGGGAAGAAATATTCCTTCCCAGTGGGACCACCAGGTTTTTGGGAAGTGCTGTTGTGCTTCCTCTGCCTCCTCCTCCAGATCTGAGAAAGGAAGGAAGAGACAAGGGAAAGTGATACTTTTTTACTTCTAACTGGCTTCCTATGAGCAGTGTAGAGATATCTTCTATTGACACCTAAATTAATCACTGCAGCTCATTTTCTGCCTCTCTCTGTGACATGGGGGGAAGGATTTGGCAGCCTCAGACAGCAGGGCTCTGGACTGATAATCACTCTTGATATTTTAAATGCTGGAATGGCCATCACAGCTTCATTAGGCACCTCCAGTATGGTGACTTGGAGAGTGCCTTTGAGATCAGGGACCCACAACTGGGGTTTCATAGTCAATAATTTCAAACCAGTTTCTGGCCACCCTAATTAACTACACAGTTTCCTGAGAGAAGATCAGGATCCTTATTTCTCCCTTAAGAATGAAATGTTGAATTTTATTCCTCTATATTTTTTCCTTTACACAAATCCCTTCTTGTATAACTCTGATAGCTTTAGTACTTTAAACAAATGCAAACACAAGGAAGAACACAGCTCTTTATGGCTTACTCATTTTGCAATTCATATGGCCCTGACAAGAATTTTTTTGCTTTGAAATTTGGAACCTGCATATTAATGCACTTTATCTTGCCTAGGTAGTTCAAGCAAGGTCTGATGAAAGCCACCTTTGATTTGATTTTTTGTTTGCATTAAATGCCTTTTTGAACTTTGGTGAGGGTGGCTAACCTTTAGAATAGAAAGCTATAGTGGTGCAATGCAGCTAGAAGCATTAAACAAGTGTACTGACAGTTAAATGAAAAGTGACTGACTGGGCTAGGTATACCTGTCATGTTAATGCTGCCAGGGGAACTTGGTGCTCATGTGATTGGTTTTGTGGGATTTTTTTGGTGTTGTTGTTTTGGTCTTTTGTTTGTGGTTTTGTTTTGTTGTGGTATTTTTTTTGTTTGGTTGGTTTTTTTTGTTTGTTTTTTTGCTTTTTACTTTTTCCCTATAAATCTCAGTTATATAAATTTGCTAGGGGGATTTACATCTACAACTCTGGCTTCAGAGGCACCTCACATGGTATTTAAAGGAACCCTAGTTCCTTTTCTCTGGAATGCAGGATCAAGAGAGGGCTTACACATTAAAAATGAAAAACTAAATCAAACAGTGGTAGCTTATTCTTTAAAGTAAACGGAGCAAAGGCTATCGGTGTCAGCCACAGCAGCAGTCAGGTGTGTGCTGACAAAAGAGATTGAAGAAATTTTTCCTAACAGGGGAAATTATTGGTGTTTGTCTACTTTTTGCAGGGAGAAAATTATCTTTTTAAACAATGCAGGATGATAATAATAATAACCATCATCAACCAGAAGGCAGACTGTTTTCAGAAAAAAACCCTTGAATTTTTGAGCTTATGGCCTTTTTTGAAAACTACTGATCACCCTCAGTTCAAAGAGGTCAGTAGAAAATTAGGTAATGCTCTCAGAATCTAGCCCCATGCCAGAATGAGGCACTACTTTAAGGAATAACTTCCTGATTTATCATCAATAAGGTGTAGGTGAGGAACTCCAGACTCAAGCACAATTTTGTCAATGGGTAAAGCTTTTTTTGCACAGTCATGCTAAAGGACACAGTGATTTGCTGGCACTTCTGCTGTTTACTTTGCTTCTTTGTTAAAACAAATTTCTGTTTTGTTTCTTAGGCTGCCTGGATTCTGACATTTATTTTGAGTTTCTTAACCCCCTGCTAAATTACTGTGTGCTTGATTAGAGTTTGTTCCATCAAGAGTTAACCCCAGTGCAATGAAGTACAAAAATGGAGGATACCAGTGAAAACCAAAGTCTCACCTATGAAAATGGCAAAAATCAGAATTGTATTTTCATATAATGTCAAGTACATATCAGAGAGGGTTTTAGTAACTTATCAATACTAACATCATGCTATCACTAAGAACTTGTTGATTTCAGGGTACTTACTCCTTTTTCCTTTACAAGTCTGTTGCTATTGAAAAAGAGACTGACCTATACTTGTTTTGAATCCTGTAAGTAATGAAAAGAACAAAAAACCCTGTCTGAACAGCAGCATTGTGGTGATTTCTGGCAGTGGCACCCTGCTTTGTTTTTGCTTTGGGGCCATGTGCAACAAATTCTGCTGGCTTAAATGTTAAGGATAGAAGAAGTTGAAGAAAATACAAGTTATATGCTGGGAAGTTCTGGAAGGAAGATGAATCCCTGAAATATGACTCAATGTCATAAAGTTGGCTCAGAGAGCTTTAAAAGTTATGCCAGTTATTATGACATTTATGTTGAAGTGTCAGAAGAACAGACACACATATCTGTGAAAATAACATCACATAGAGGAGTTTTGCTTAGTAATGATGATCAATTCCTCTCTTATATACAAGAAGCCTGACTGCAAGGGAATAATTGTTATCGGTTGCAATGGTTATCTTCTTATTAAAGGTGCTTTTTTTTCCCCAAAGTACTGTCAAATTTGCCTGACACAGGTGAGCCAAATGAATAGCTGCTATCCCTGAAGGAAGAGGCGAAATTCCATCCTTTTCCTCCTCCACTTTTCTTTTCTTGCTCTGATTTTTCCTCACATCTCATTTCTTTTCCCTCTCTTTAAGCTCTCTCATTTGGGGGAAAAAAAACAAACAACCAACAACTCCATTCTTTTTGTTCCAGTGAATGTGAGTATCATTTTCATGAACTGAATTCACTAAACTTCTTGGTTGTTCCTCTCTGCTTCCAGACAACCAGCATAGATGGCACAAGGGGAGCAAGAGTCCAGACATGGTGAAGGTGAGCAGGCTTTCTCTTTTCCTGCACCAAAACAGTTATTAGGCTCATCCTGCTGAACAAAGCCATACCCCAAAAACTTCATCCCTGTGTTATTTTTTCAGTAATACTTTTCATGTCAGCAAAAAACAGTTTAAGAGGTTGTGATTTTCCTATCCCTCTGTTTCCATTGTGTGCACTGTTTCTCCTACTAGTTCGTTAGTTGTGCTGATACAACTATTTGTGGAGATGTGTTGCAAATTAGATCACTGAAATTATCAATATCCCTTTTCAAAAGTAGTTTTAAAGAAAAAAACCCTCACCACTGATCCTTCTGATGATTGTGATCAGAGCGCGGTGCAGAGAAGCTGAAGGCAGCCCTGCAGTCCTTTCAGCCAGCAGAGCTGGGAGGGCAGCAAGCTGCAGTTGTGAGCCAGGTGGGTTTGCAAAGGAGGGAACCAAGTGTCCAGGGACAGGGAAGCAAAAAACTGCTTTGCTGTTTAAGAAAACAAATGTCTAGATTTAGGTTTTGTTTTGTGGATTTAGGTTTTGTTTTCAGTAAAGGCTGCAGGAAACACAACTGGGTAATGTTCAGCAACAGATGAAGCAGAACTTCTAACCACGGATGTAAGTATAAATTTTTACAGTGACAACAAAAGGCTGAGGACATCAAGGTGACAGCTGTGTTTTCAGCTTTGATCATATAAATTGAGAACTGGTGCCAGCTAGGGGCACTTCAGCCTTTCCTGGGATCCAGCTTTAACAAAGAAGCAATTTTGCTGTGGGAGCTTGTGGAGCTTATTTGTTACACCTGAATGACCCATACTTAAAAATACATATAATGAAGACCATTTTGTATGTTTGGAATGAAAGAAATGCTCATCATCATAGCTGTGGTTGCTTGGTGCAGAAGAACATGAAATACAGTATGATATTCTGCTAAATCCAGATTAATGAAACCTTCAAGCCTACTATTTCCTGATAGATCTTTCTCTAGTGTTACATCCAGCCTCAATCAAAAATACTTAATGAGCACCTCATTAGTGCTCATGAGCTGTAATTTTAAAATACAATTGTTATCTTAGATGTTTACATGAGATACAGATTTTTGTTGGTAAAAAAATATATACACCGAGAGTTGAATTCTCTGAATACCAGACATATACACTGTCTCCCCAGTGTGTTAATGACTTGTTTATATTAAATACAGAAATAGTCCCTAGCAAGCTTCTGTTTACAGGGAGATGACTTCACTTGAAAGGGACATTCGTAAGACCCAAAATTAGATGGGGAGGGCAAGTAGCCTCTCAGAAGTGTCAAAATTATCACTCTGGTTAAATTGCAGATCACAGGTATCTGTGGTAGGGTAAAAGTTTGAATCTGAATATGAGCTCAACAGGAGTCTACCCACAACCAGATTTTCTTCTGAGAGAGAAAGACAACAGTTTCATCCTAAGAATAGTGTGCATGGGATCATTTTAGCAGTATTTCAAATGAAGAAAAATGTCTTTGACTGGATCTAAGGTATAAACACATATAATCATTATTCCCTATTTTGTTTCTTTAAATTTAAATTTAAACCAAGTAATCAATCTCTAACTATTTGAACCACAGTGAATAGTTGTTTTTCATAACTGTTTCTCCATCTACTTCTGTATCTATTTCTTAATGTTTGTCTTGGGATAAAGTTGATTTGAGGGTAATCAAACACCAAAGCATTTTGTCCTCTGGATGCGGTGACCCTTAAATTCTGAATTGTTTATCACTTTTATTTGTCATGACTGCAGTGAACATATTTGGGAGGACTGAAGTGTTAGAGTTCCTTCTCTAATTTATAAAAATGATTTGAAATATGTAGCATCATTGTAAATTAAATGTCTTTGAATAAAAAGTGTTAACCGGTGTTTCAAAGTCTTTCACTGATACAAGAGTGCTCATGCTGAGCCCTAGATATAACTGGAAACAAAGATATTTCAAAGAACCAGATATTCATATCTGAGAATCATATTCATATCTGAGAATCATATTCTCATAGTAGGAGATCAAAATACATTTGTTTAAAATCTTAAATGCATTATTTAATAAGCAAACAAAGAGCAATGCCGCAGAGGCCAGCTCTTATTAGCATATATTCCAGTAATAAGGAACATATCAGATCTGTAAATGTGTGAAAAATAATGTGAAAAATGCTGCAGGTGTATGACATTTAGGACACATTCTACCTACCTTAACCTCAGTTCAGCCTCAGAATTTCAAGAAGGTTTTGGGGCCAGTGCAGAAGGGATTCTAATCAGGAATATAGGCGTGGTGCCAGAGGGGTAGAAGTCTCCTTTGTTTACAATCAGAGCTGCTTTCTGATTTTAACCCACTGAAAACTCTCCTTCAACTTCAAATATGAATGTTCTCACTTGTTACCATGACTAAAGGTAAGCTAGGGACACACTGCTTACAATTGTTACTTATGCTTTGCTAAGCTGGTACTGTTGTTGTTATCTCAGACTATTTCTAATGCTCTAATTCTATGATTCTATCTTACGTAATTCAATATGCTAAGGTCTATTACATGTGTCAAGGTTAAATTTTTGATCTGTACCTGAACCTCAGCAAAATCCTTTAGGAAATCTTCTGTGGAAGTTAGAATTCAGTTTCTTTCTATTTGAACAGGTCAGTGTAGTTTTTTCTTGCAGAAAACAAGAGCTTTCCAGGAGTTGAAATAAGGTTAGTAATTTTTATGAATGATAGAACCACAGTAGTGACACTATAAAGGCTAAAAAAGATGAAAGATACATGTGTTAATGCTTTAGGGTCAGTGTTATCTAGGTGAAATTCAGAAAAAACAGTCCCCATGAGGTTATTTCATCTGTCTTAGAAGTTCTTGGAAGAATTTCTTTGGCTATTTTCAAAGATATGTATGGTCTACCACTTTGAACTATTGTAGACATTCTGGGGCTGTGAAAACTTATTTTTCAAGCCCCAAGAAACATGCAAGTCATCACCGAAAACTAGCAAAGGTATAAAGTATGTGCTATCAAAACTTCAAAGTAAGGAAGTAAAAGAAAAGGCAGCTGCAACTGTGTGCTTCACAGGAGGTTTATTTTCCTAATGCGACTGATTTGACAAGGAGAGGGCATAAAACACTAAGGCTGTTGGCACTGACAGAGAGGTGTGTTTTTGCTACAGAGTTACCAGGTCACATTAGCCAGTCCTGGGCAGAAATATAATTGAATCAACATTTTCTTGTAAGGCAGGTGAGATATTAACCAAGTGGATACACATGGATGTCACCTGGTGACTTTGGGTGCAACCCAATTTACTACAGGATTTTAGCAAGGTCTGTAACTGGAAGGAATTTTGCAGAAGAGGAAGTGCTAGAACACTATTCCAGTGGTGACTTGGGAAAGATGTTTTGCTGTTGACTGGTCAAAACAGGTTCTACTACAGTTATATGATTTGCTCTACCTGAGATGTTCCTGTGTTTATAAATGTTCTATGTTAAATCCCTTGTTAAGGTGAAAGCTTTTAAGTTTGTGAACATAAATCACCAGATGAGATAGGGATAAAAGTATTTAACAAATGGAGATAAAGACTGAACATTCAGGAAACAAGAGAAGATGAAGATCTGAGAGTAGAAGTGCAGAAAAATTGGAGTCCATTTGGATATCTTCTTGAAAAAGCTGTTCAGGAGAGATTTAGCAGGAAATTACGATATTATTAGGTAATAAATTAAAAAATAAAACAAAACCAGATTTTGAAAATCGTTTTTTGTGATTTTGAATTAAGATCTATAGAGTCCTGCTGGCTTAATTCAGGAATGTAAACAATGAATAAAATTGATCCATCATATTTCTCCTTTAAATAGAGAAAGGATGATTTCTCAGTTTGCATACTATTTTATTTGCTTTAAGGTCCGAAGACCATGTTTGAAGCAGTTTTCTATCTGGACAATAGAACTTTGTCCTTTTTCCCTTTTTCATAACTCATAATTGACCCTGATTCAGGTTACAAGAACAATTCAGATTGTTTTATGAAATCAATAGGAAAGTTTTATTGCTTGTTTTCCTTTCTGCTTTATTTCCTTGTTCCTTACTATGCTGCTGTCCTGTCATTTTTATTTTAATTTTATTTTTCATTGGGAAACTAGTAACCAACAGGTAAATTGTCTTGTTGGTTCCTTTCCCTCTTAGTCAAAGGAAAAATCAAAATACAGGCTCTTGGGAATATTTCTTTGTGAAGGTAACAAAAAGGACTTTCATTGCTCCTGGGTAGGAGGAGGGTGGAAGGCAGAAATGAGTGGAGGGGATTTTTCTTCCTTTGAAGGTTTTTTACACTCTCTGGATCCCTCAACAATATCCTGTTAAGGAAGACAGACTTTACTGCTAGTTTATGAAGGACCTGTTGCCACATGTACAGAACATCTCTTCTCCTACAGGGTACAAAGAAACATTTCAGATATGCCAGAACTGAAACCAAATCATAACTCTGGCAATCACTGTGAACAGCCATTCCTTCCGAGTGCTCATTGTCTTACAAAGCTGGGCTCAAACTGACATATAACGAGATAAGGGCAAACCTTGGCCTTTAAAAGTCTTAGAGAGCTTTGCTACTGACTTGTCTGGAGTCAAGATTTCACCCTGAATATATTTAGCCTGTTGAAAGTCCTAAATTTCACTGTAGAATAGATGCTTTACTGCCTTTCTCTAGTGGCTAATGTCCCTAGGACTTGTAGATCCCTCCAGAAAAAGAAAGTAGACTTTAATTTTATTCTGAGTTTTGCCGTAGAATCTTTTCATTCAGATTCATGACTCTGTACTCATGTATTGAAATGCAAGAGATGAATCTGATTTTAAATGACAGGTGAATGTCTTCAGATCAGGCATATGGTACATATCTATCTATACAACAATTCTCCAAATGGATCCTTCCTAGATAATTAACAGATTTCAAGGCAGTGACACAGTGATAATAATTCATTCTAGAGTTCAGATACATACTTGACTGACTTTAATTTAAATATGTTAAGATAATAATAATAATAAATTCTATAATTCAGACTTTTTAAGAGCTTACAGGCAAGTGTCAGTTTGCTCCACACCTCCTAGGAGATTAGCTTTCTGATATATCTTTTTTCTAATGAAATTGCAGTGGCGAGGCTGTAATTTGGGTTAACTGCCAAGTATTCTTATGCCTGTTTACGTTCTAAACTTCATCTGTGACGCATATTAGGTATTTCCAAAATACATGCCAGATTTATACAGCACACAGAGAGAATGAGATACTTTTAATTTGAGATGAAGACTCCTGCTTATCATAAGTTTTTCTTTGTCATTTCATCACAAACTTCCTTTAATAAGTATGAATAACTGTATTGATTAAGTAGAATCTGAAAATACCAAATCTCCTACCACAGCAGAATGGTCTAATTGCTTGGCTATTTAAAAGAAAACACACAAACATCATTTTTAATTCTGAATAGTCAAGGAGAGACATGTGGGCATGTGTTGGACTGGGTCCCAGAAGATTTTGGTGTTTAGTCAAGTGATCTTCAAATAGTCTTTGAGATGGTGCCAATCACCACCACAATGGTGACCCCTCCAGACATATGGAACAGCAACATTTCAGACATCTGAATAACCTTTTACCAGAAAATGTGGATGTTCCTAGCATTTTTCTTTGGTGCATGATGTGTCACTATATTGACCATTAAAGTGCAATTTTCTTACTTTCTTTTTAGGCTTAATCTGCAATTTTATGCTCCACCTCCTCTGCAGTGTAACTGGCAACAGGCAACTCTTCTGCATATGCATAACTTGCTGGTTTTGTCATCTTGTAATCTGCCCTTTATGCAACAGAAAAGAAAGGGGTGCTTTTGATGTGCCTCCTTCTGGTGGCAATAATGTGGAGGTTGGCTCCGTGCCACCAACTGGTGCTGAACATAGTGTTGATACTGACCACAGCTAGGATTCTCAAAGCCACCTCTCCCTTTGAATGCCAGGATACACCTTCACAGAAATTAAACAGGCTATACCTTATCCCTTATGTCCCTTTACCATGTACCCACTCCTCATTACTCCCAGAGCGCTTTTTGCAACTGTGCATTGTTCTATATTTATGTGGTGGATACCTTTTGGTAAATGGGAGGACTTGTGATCAAGTGTCCTTTGGAAAGTATTTATGTTATTGACAAGAGTAAAGGGAGGATAGATAGCTGAAGTGGGGAGAACCTTCAGAATATAACTTAAGAAAAAGTTGCCATGACAAGAGTTTTTGATAAAGGCAAGGAAATGTGTCAAAATTTGGTGCATGCTTTTTTTCAGGCTTCATGCCATTTGACATTCATGCATTTTGAGTCTGAATAGTCAAAACCTTAAAACCAACAGAAAAACCTCCTCATAATTATTCACCTTCATAACAGGAAATTACATGATTCTTGTATATGATTCTAGATCCCGAAACTTACTGAAGATTTTTGTCCTCAGTATGTCTTACGGTTTCCCTTTGCACCTCCCAGTATGACCCTAAATATTTCATGAAAGAAGTTTGGTCACAAAGGCATTGTTTAACAAATATATTGCCATTATGAAAACTAGATATTTTCCTCAGAATGATGAATAAATGAGCCGACTCCTGATTTTACTAATGACGGGGAATATGCGAAGAAACTTTGATGAGGCCATGGAATTACTTTTTAATTCATACAAATCCAGGGAGAGATCAGAACCAATAATATTATACCTTTTTATTTTAGAAAAGATTGCCAATATTGTCAATATTTATTGCATTCATATTTCTTAAGGAACTGTGCCTTGATCGCCTGTCTTAATGATTAATACAATGAGCTCAATTAAAGCAAGAAAATTTTTTAGTGTTATGTTTACTAAAAATAGATCTGATTCTTATGGCCTCAAACAGATTAAACTGTTTCATATGGTGAAAGGACAGACTTCTCTGGCATGATGTCATTATTCAGTTATTTATCTCTGAAACTAAATTTACATGCAGGGGAAAAAAATAGATATTTATTCTATGATGCTCAGGACCTTAAAAGAAATCTCTTTTGTCACCTACCTGTGTTTTCCAGTTTGTTTTTTTTTTTTCTTTACTTTCCTACCTGCTTACAACGTGGAAAGGATCGGCAGGGAATATTCTTTGTTTCCCAAAATTATTAACAGATGATACAGTTTCATTCTCTTTGACTTTCTTCTGATTGCATGTCTGCAAATCATTACAATTGTTTCACCGTTAATGTATTTTTGCACAGTAGACCTTAAGTAAAATTAAGCAACTTTCCTGTATAATTTTATTCTTGTTTTAAATTTTAAAAAATCCTTTCCCTAAGCGTTGCTGAAAAACACAAGTGTCTGTAACACTAGAGCTAAAAGCATTATCTTTCTCACAGTAGCAATCAAGCTGCTCTGTGTTTAGCAGCAGGTTATGCAATAGAAGAGAAGACATTGCATCTACTGTTTTGCTTTTTCTCTAAGGATTGGTAAAGTAACATTTTACGCCATCAAGGTCAGGAGGACCTTAGCACCTAGTAACAAATATAGATTTTTGGTCCTAGGGAAAATACAATTGCCATAAATACAATGTTTTGCACCAACTACTCTGCATGTAACTTACTATTCAGTCCAAAGATTTTGGAAATTAAAATCTTTTTCAATGGAAAACATTTTTTGATAGCTCCTGCATATAGATATCTATTATTGATATGCTACCAGTGCTGTGAAACAAAACAAACAACCAGGAACTGGATGAAGCATGATTAAGAGAAAACAGGCAGAGCACTGTTACATTTATAATATTAGTGAACTAGAACACTAACACTCAAAGACATTTAAGTGCTTAACTCCTACTGGTTTCTGTAGGAATCAAACATTCAAATAAATTTTTAGAATGTGGGATTATGCAGGTACTGTAATGAGCACAAGGGAGAAGGAAGAAATTAAACACAAAATTTTTATTTTGACTCATTTATTTATTCAGTAGACATTTATTTTTAGCAGTTCCATAATACATTGCAGAGTAGCACGATATATCAGTAGGATACACCTTTTTCACCAGCCTAGATGCCTTCATATCAATATTTCTTACTTTTTGAGGATTTTCGTAACTTTATTCTCTGACTTTTCTTGGGACTAAGCCTTGGGAGAAGTAAACCCAGGACCTGCATTTAGTTTTTAAAATATGTACTTAAGTAGACTCCCAAGAAAACCTTTAAGATTATTGATTCCAAACATTAACCTACCATTGCCAAGTCCACCACTGAAACATGCCCCCAAGTGCCACGTCTACGTGGCTTTCGAATATCTGGATTTCCCCTTTCTTTCAGATCAAGGGGTGACAAAGTGACATCGATGACATCACTCCACTAACACCGCAGCAAAATCTCTCCAGCTGTGTTACTGCTTCTTCTTACTCTGACATGCCCTCCTCCTTCTCCTTCTCCTCCCTCTGCCCCCTGATTTGTCCCTCTGACTAAATGTTTGCAGGTTAAGCAATGAATGATGTAGCATTTGCTCTCTATCCCTCTGTGATCTGACTCCACAGTTTCCCGGGCACGGAGTCCAGCTAAGATCAGTAGGATCAGGCTCTTCATCGTCTCTTTTCTTATCTTGGGACTAATATTTTTTCCCAGCACTACCATAACAACACTCTTAGATATCTCTCTCTTATTGTTTTCCTGCCAGTTTTCCTATTTGATCTTTTATTTGATCCCTTAATTTTCTTGGAAACCCCATCCTTTTTCCAAATTCTTCAAAGGTGAGGGATTTTCAAGTAGTGAAAACTAAGATAAAATTATTTAAAATGGTTGACTTCTTTTATCCTTAATTGCTGGAACATGACTTCTTCTCTAAAGCCTGACCTGTTAGTATATGGCTTCTCCCCAGGCTTTCTGTCCTGTAATGTTTTGACTCCCATGGTTGCTGTGCCACTGAGAAATGCCATTGTCACTGAAAAAGCACTTCTCCATTTCTGAACATCTATACACATCAGGAGCATAATTTTTACAGCAGGTTGCATCATGTGATGTCAGAGCTTTAAAGAAAACAATTTCTTAGTGGGAAATATAAGGAAAACACCAAAGAGCATGAAGCTGCTTCATTTGAAATCAATAGAGATTTGGCCACTGACTTCAGTGGGAGCAGAACTGGGTTCCAAGACTCCAACTACATAGCCCCAGAGGGGCTGATTTGTACAAACACTTCTTATTAAAAGAAATTATAAATCCCTAAAGGATTAGGAAGAAGAGCATATGACTACTTACATGCTTCCTGCTGTGCCACCAGTACCATTAGGCTTTGTTGGACTCAGTCCTTTCCATAGTGAGCTGGGCAAAGGAGGGAAATCTCTCATAAGAGAGCTGTTTCCATATCAGAACCCTGAGAGATCAGTGTCAAGTGGTTCAAAAGGAGAGGGATCTCGGGGAATTTGAAGGGAAAAGGTGTGGAGTCAGACTCTGTGGAAAGGGTTATAGAGGAAAAGTGCTTCCTTTCTGAGAATTAGAAGTTGGGAATAGTTATATTTTCATTCCTTTGGAAAAGCCTGCAAATGATACTCAGCTGTCAGGTAAGTTTTCTGTAAATATACAGAATTTCTAGCAAAGAACTGGTGGGAACCTTGAAGGCCTCCCATACTTGCTCTAGAAGACTTCTGAAAGGGAGGAAGTACTTTTGCAAAGACCAGGTGTTTTGTGGAGAACGAAGGGGTCTGTCAGCAGATTTCCTTCACATCATGCCGTGGCTGAGCATGGGTTGTGTGTATGGGTTGTTAAGAGTCAAGGTGGGATTCTGCATGCAGACTATCTGCTACCATGTCAGCTGTCTTAATTGGGCTATATGGTCAACAGACAACCAGCTAGACTATCTTCAGTTAGAAAAATCCAGCAAGTACCTGTATAGACCTGGCCAGAGGTATTTTTGTAGACAGGTCATAGACATGTCATACTCATCCTAAGATCTTTTTATGGAAAAGTAAGAAAAGCTACTTCCGTGAACAACCCATTACACTTTCAGTCTAGTACCCCATCCTTGCTCTTGTTATTGTCTGTGAGGTGTTCTTTTCCCTTGTGAATGGAAATGGGATTGTATTCTATGAATGCCAATCTGATGGGACCAAATACCATTACAGATAGATAGAAATACATCAGATATAAGCCACAAGCATTTGAAATCTACCTAAATCTAGTACTGCCATTTACTTTAATGTATTATATTTTATTCTGCTGCATTATCCCTGAATGGCTAAGTAAGCCTGTATGATGACATTATTTGTTACCAGCAAAATAGTGTCTACACAGCTTGTGTTTCAGTATGGTGAAGTAAAAAAAAAAAAAACGTGTAAAAGCTGTGAACTAGCTGTTTCTGGACTTACAATCATTATATTCCCCATGGACATGTTGACAAAGATCTTAATGGTTGTGAACCAGCTATTTCTGTGCTTATGTCTATTAGAAAGGCTCCACTGAGAAGTCAAAGGAGTTTATAGTGGTCATGAGCCAGCTATTTCTGAGTTTGTGGCTATTACAGATTCCAAAGAAATGCTAGTGAAGTTTATCATGTTCATGAACTGTGTGTTTCTGTCTCACAGTACCTATAAACTCTGCTGAGAAAATGAGAGTGTTTGTAATGGTCGCACGTGCTATTTCAAGGCTCAGTACTATTACTAACTCAAGATAGGAAGCCAAAAGTTCACAAGTGCTATTTCTTTTGCCCCTGGCAAACTCCATGTAGAAACTAATAAAGGTACTAATGTTTTTCAGAAAACCACACTCCAATTCACAATAACACCTCTCAGAGTACTACAGTGGTGCAAAGTCTCTGCTCTGCTCAGAGCCACTGTGGCAACTTGCCAGGACCCTGAGGGCTGCAACTCATTTATATATGCATTTACATAAATTTACATGAATTTTGTCAATTTGTATTCCATCAATGTTGCGATGAAACCTATACTGAAGAGAATAAATAACATATAGCTGACTAACACTAGTACTAGTTTTCTGTTTTTCATTGTACTTATTTCTCTCTCATTTTCTTTGCATGTTTCTAATACTTGTCCCATAACTGGCTTGACTTCAAGTCTCAGAGAGAGTCTGTTTTTAGGGTAAAATAAAATCCTGTTTCATCTACATTCAGTAGCAGAGAAGCAGAGAGTTGTGGCTTTGGCAAATTGCTTATTCTGTACACTTAGCAATCTCCCCAACTACCAGTGGCTAATATACATATTAAAGAGGGCAGTGCTAGCACAGTCCCTTGCTGACCTCCACATGTGAAGCCCTCAGAATATTCATTAGATTTTAAATATACACATTAAAAAATCCTGAAAAACAGAAGTAATAGGTCTTTTTTTCTAATGAAAAAAGGAAGAATTCTAGAGATAAAGATAACTCAGTGGACTGAATTAGTTATTAAATAGCAAAAAGTCCCCTTTTGAACAGGATCTGTTAGTAATTATTGGATTTGATGCCATTATGCCTGTGTGCCTTTTCTGAGGGAAGCAGGGTTTATATAATGCTTCTTTATTCTTCAATGCAGCTTTCAACAATGGTCCCTATGACTTCAGATATTCATCTGTATGAACTATAACCTCATATTCCACTTTCTGCCATCCTCATGAAACCACTAGCTTTGACATGAGGCTTTGCCATGAGCAGAGTCCCCCACTTTTTGCTTGAGGGTATGACAATATTTTAAAGTGGAGACAGGTTTAAATCTTGTGTGGTTTTGCCAAGGTCAGGATTCAATAAATAGCTTTAAAGACTCAAGATCCCTCTGCAGTTACCTACAACTGAAATGGCTCATAACACTTACCTGAGAAGTCTTGCTAGAGTAGAAGAAAGCAGCAGAAGAGGTTACAGCTCAAGGCAACCAGTTTTGATGTTTGTAGGTGCTGTAAGTGCAGTTTATATTGGCTGTTTAAAGCCTATTTTTAGAATATTTTCAGCTTTCTGCTGCTGTAGTTCAGTTAGCATGAGGCTTATGCAGGTGGACAGCTACAGCTACTGCAGTTTTTTAACAGCATTGCTCATTTGAATGACTAGGCCTGTATCACTGAAGTGCTTGTAATATACTGCTCTCACCAGAATTGGAAGCTTTAAAACTTATATTTTAAATTGCAGAGAAAAAAAACATTAAACATACTGGACAAGAATTTACTGGATGTAACCAAAACTTCTTTAGTCTAGGACCTTGTGTGGTGGTGTGCAAGTCTGTCATGGTGTAAGCCAACAGGAATGGTGGCCACCACAAGGGAAAGAAGAGCAGTGTGATTACAATATTATGAAGTTTCCCATGTTTGGCATCCCGCTGTCTGGCAACCTTTGGAATAGGGACTTCCTGGTAGTGGCATCAGCACGCTGACAAATTTTTTTTTTCTGTGACTTTGTTTAATTGCTTTTTGAATGCTTTCACAGATCTGTCATTCTATTACTACTATTTATAAGTAATAGTGAAGGAATGTTTGTTTCCTTCCTGTGTAGAATCTGCAGGACTGAAACACAAAGCAGGATATAGACAGGAAGTCTTTAAGACAATTGAACCTACACGAGTCCATGGGACTAGACAGGAAGCACCTAAGACTACTTGCGGAGCAGTTTGGTGTCGTTGTGAGGTCCCTCTCCATCATGTTTTAGAGACCATGGCAGATATGGGAGGTTCCTGATGTCTGAAAAATCTGTCCTTGGAGATATTGAAAGCTTACAGGTTTAGACTGGATGACCTGCAGAAATCCCTTCCTACATCTGTGATTCTGTAACTGTGTGCCTATATAGAAGTGTGCTTATGGGACTCTGTTGGGTTTTTCAAAACAGTTCATAGTGTGCGAAGTATTCATCACCTTGGTGAAAGAAATTCCGCAAGCAGACAACTTGAACTGTTTAATTGTAAATTACAGGAACACTAACATTAAATGGAAAAATCTAAATAAGTCAATATACAGTGTTAGGTAGAGCTTTGTGCAGATATTTGGTTATGCTTAAACTATACCTTGCTCCTCATGAACTCAAAGTGATTTGTTGATGTTAAATGAATCTCAGACACATTCTGTGGAGACAAAAAGTGTCCTGTTTGCAGCAACAGGTAAAGAGAAGCCCCACGTGGCTGCATGGCTGAGACAGGGCCACAGAAGTAGGTAGATTAGATTAGATTAGATTAGATTAGATTAGATTAGATTAGGTCTGTAGGGAAGCAACAAGCATAGACAGGATAGAAGAAGTAGCCAGAAGATTGTTGTATGTGACTCTGTGCAATCTGCAGGCCATGGTCTACCAGGTCTTTTTCTATGGTAGGTGCTAGCATCTTTGAGAGAAGGCATAGTAGGAAGTCTCTTGTGCTTCCTTTCCTCCCATCCACCAGAAGTAGTTTGTAGGCTGCCAAGGAACAGAGACAGCACATCTTCAATGCTGGTGCTGGAGCTGCCTCCTGTGGTATGGGAGACGTTGTGCCTTCTCCCTATGTGGTACGCTCCAGAGCTGCACCTGAGTCACTTAGGTTGGTTGCCAGTCCTGTATGTTCTCCTAAACTGGGCCCTTCAGGTGACTAACTTTCCCTCATTCTAAAACAAGTCCCTCATTTCAGTGTTGCACAGGGACAGAGAAGATTGGCTTAGTCAGTCAAATGATTGGACATTCACAGTGGAAGGCTAAGCAATATGTGTTGATTAAATATTGCTCTAAGTGCAAAATTCTGCCTAGATAAATCCTTTAACAAAAAGTAACTGCCAGCCACAGAGGAAATAAGAATTTTCTTTCTTTTTTTGTGTGTTTTCTGAAGATTACACTGAATTGAATGCTTTGAAAAAAATAATCATGGATTTGGTTTCCTGTTTGAGATTGCTGCTTAAAACACAATATTGCTTCACAGTTCTGCTTCGTAATCCATACAAGAAACTTCACCCAAACAAGGAAACTTCTGGAGAAAAAGTGTTGATGTCTATATAAATAGTAAATACTTGAAATCCCCAAGTTACTGAGGGTCAGTGAGTACTGTATACAAGGTACAGTTTTGATATGTGGAGTTTAGGCAGCTTTTTCTGTCAGAACTGGGATGTTTTAAGAAGGGATCTTTGCTGGAGCTCTCTGGAAATCACCTGGCTCAGTATCTTATGACTAGAACAGAACTGCAGCTCCTTGCTGAATCTGGAGCTGGAGAGAGAAATGGGCTTCCCTGCAACTTCAGGAAATGTCATGGGGAGGGTGACAGAAGACAGGGATAAAACACTCATAGTAAAATTTATGTCGGAGTCTTCCACTTTCCAAGCTGACATCCTGCTTGAAGGCTGAAGGATCTGGCTACTATGAGGTTGAGAATGGAGGGTAAACCTGGGAGATAACAGGAGTGCCTGCTCGCTCAAATTTGAGTGATTTGACCTAAGCCACCTGAATTTTATATAATATTTAAAACTAAAACCAGTTATATTTCTTTGCAAACTTTATACAGAAATGATCAAATCATTGCTGAAATATGCAAAACTAAACTAGAAATGTATTGCCCAGGAGCACTGTAACTAGACTCTCCTCTATGCTCAACTTCTGGTACGAGAAGTCTAACACAGACTAAAAACTTGCTGCATGGGAACAATGGTCTCTGCACACTGTATGTGTAGTATCTGAGATAAGATGGTCCTGCGCAATGCAAAACAGACAAAAGTGGATCTGAGGCTGGACTGAGGCACAATTTCTGTATTTTCAGTTGGCTGACTTCCAACAGTCTCTTGTGGACTATGCCTAACCACTGACTCAGTGGCCACATTCTGATGAGAGGCAGGGGTATAGACACTAAAAGGCAGAAACTGGCAGTTTTAGAAAGGAGAAGGGAAATGATTTAGCATGGGTCAGATAGCAGATCACAGGACATATCACAACATATACAGGAGTGCCTCTGTTAGTTATAGCAGTCTGTCAGTAGGAGGCCTGCATACAAATGGAGCAGATGATAAAAATTAGTCTAACAGGACTCAAAAAAAAGTGTTGATGAAGAAATTTGTAGTAAGAAATGTGAAAATACAATAAATAACACTTTTCCCCACAAAGACAACAAAAATATTTTCGTTCACTCTCATACCAATAGATCACTTGATTGTGATGGGAGATACAAAGAACTGGCTTTCCAGTTTTATGTATAGCTAGAATGATGCATCTTTTTGGGACAACACTTTTTGTAATGCAAACACTATATTAGTGTTCTTCCAATTGAAAAATTAATTGAGATCTTAAAATCTTCATTGAAAGTTTGGGTGTTGGGTTTTTGGTGTTGTTGTTTTTCTTTGTGATTGTTTTTGTTTTTTTTTTTGTTTTTTTTTTTTTTTTTTTTTTTTTGGTTGGTTCGTTTTTGGGGTTTTTTTCTTCTTCTTTTCTGTGGCCATGAATGCCTCGAGCCATGGAAATACAAGACTGTTACTGGTAGTTCTTGTCAGTATGCTTCTGATGCAACTGCGGCACCATGTCATCACAGAAGAAGTCTTGTAGACACAACCATTAACACACAAGGTCCTGATTTCACATTTAATTACAGTAAAAGTTATGTTGGTCTGTCTTGTCTATGTTCCTTGAAAGTTTTTTCAGGCAAACACAGACATTAATGAAGGATTAGAAAATAAGATGACTGGGTGTGGATTTCTGGATTTTTAGGATCAATATTTTACACTGGAAAATTCTGCAAATTATGGGTAAGTACTTCAGGTGCCAGTCCAATATTCTGCCTTCAAATTCTATTCAGTTAATTTTTTGAAATTAAATTAATATTTGTTCCAACTTCTGCATCAAGAGAATTTTTTCTTGAGGTATTTATAGTCAGATGTACTAAAAATGGTGAATGGTGCGACCAACCTAGAGCAAATTTTTCTCACAGAAAGAATTTTTATGAATCAGTTAAAATGAGATATTGAAATGTATTCATATTCTCCATAAATCACATTTGAAGTAACACACAAACTAAGGGTAATTACATTGCATATATGAAGGCAACTGAAATGTACACTAGAGACAAGTGTTTTAAAAATAACGCACCTGTTTCAATTCATGTGTTTGCTCTTTAGTGTCTTTCCAAAGTGGGAATACATAAGTAACTAATTCTGACAGTTTGAAGGGTTTTTTTAAATTTAATTCAGTTATTTCTCCTTTCCCCCAGAAAATATTGTATGGTCTCTCTAACAGGAATTTATAGTCTTTATTTTTTTACAGGAGAGAGCCCTATTGACAGGGCAAAACAACCAGGATTGTTCTCTACAGTTCATTCAGTGATAGTGCAATAAAATACTCTTTATTTTAGACCTCACATCACACTTGCCTCCAAAGTATCTTGGCAGCTCAATTTTTTAACTTACCTCCCTGTGAAAAGCAAGATTGTTTCTTCTTATGCCTGTATTAATACTTTATCCAGGTAGCTTGAGAAGTGTTAAGATATGATATTTTCATTGCTTCCCTTAGGAGACTGTTTTACAGATATCCCTGGCAAGCAGTCATTGCCTGAGATTCAGGCTGGCTGATTTCAAGCTGATAGTCTGAGTTGTTTCTTCACTATTTTACAGCTTTCTAGAAACCTTCTGTATGCAGCCTGAATGTAAAAATTCATTTATTGGGATGAAAAAAGCATCTTAAGCAGCATCTTCTGTTGAATGCCCCAACAATATTACTAGGTCAGGAGAGTATGGAAATTCAATGAGTGGTGACTCATGTGCCCTTGAGCTCCCATTCTGTCAGCAGTTTCCATTCTTCTGCTTAGCTAATGTAAACAATGAGGAATCTGTGCTGGTCTTCCAAAGGATAATTTGACACTGCGTTGTTTTTGTCTTCCTAGATTTAATATTAATTTTTGTTTGTTTTCTTCCCCTTTTCTTGTGGCTAAGACCGAGGATGCAGCTACCCATCAGTAAATTTCAGGCAGGACAGCTGCTGAATTTACTTATTCTGAGGAGCAGAAGCACAAGAAATATAAACAATGAGAATTAGAGAATCAGAGACTGCTTCCTAGAGCAGGATCCCAGTTCTACATCAACGGCATGAATGAGTAGCATGTCCTATTTATTGTTAGGAAAATATATGTGGGCAGCTGAGAATTAAGAGACTCAAGGAGCTCTGAGTCCCCTCTCCCTCTGGCCCAGGTAGCTCTGGAGTAGCCTCACTGCCTGTCTTGCCCCTGTAGAAAGTCAGAAGCAACAAATATTATCTTCTAGTCTTGCCTATGATTCTGGACATAGAGAAATCAAAATAATAAAAAACTGGTAACGATGCTGTGTTGTTCCTATGACTGCATGTTTGAGCATATTCAAATGAGTATCACTGCACTGGCATCACTGCTAAGAAGAGATCAGAGAGCATTATGGAGTGTTTTGACATAATAATAGCTAATCAGCTGGCAGACTCAGACTGACCTGGTCAGTAGAAAAAGTAATGGAACTGTTATTAAAATAAATAAATAAATAAATAAAATAAACTAATAACAGTGCCCACAAAAGAAGACATCAGGCTTTGGGATATATATGATAACACTCACAAAGATTACTTTTTTTTTTTTTTTTGAGAATTCACCAACTATTTCCCTGTGAAATCCGAGCAATGTGGGGATCAAACTTAGCAAGTTTTTGGAAACCAATAACATATGCTTGTGACCAAGTAAATCCAGTGATGAGAGAGCACCGTGCAGCAAACTTGTTTCAGTCTGTCTTAGTGCTTGAGCAAAGCAGGAGATACAAGTGTTAAATATTTGGTATTGATCACCAGAACTCAATCTGCTGAAAGTAATCTGAGCAATCAGTCCCAGTGCTGGCTAGATTGGTTGCCACTCTGCAATGCTGCTGGCAGATGTTATTGATTGTAGCTCATGTTGTTTATGCTTCTCTGAAACAGTTAATTTTAGCACAGTGGGAAAGAATGTCTTGCTAGACATGGGACAGTGAGAATGAATGGCTTCATGGAATTTTTAATTATTTTCTTTTGTAATATCATCAATTAATAAATGCAGGATCAGTTTTGCTACTGTCAGAAGACACTTTCAGTACTGTTTGAAGATGATGATTACAAAAAAAGCCAATTAAAATGAATACTTTTGTGAAGAAGGTTCTCTTCATGGCAATGTAGGCTTCTCTTCCTCTTTGCCCTTCCATAAGAAATGAAATCTCTTTAGTGGTGCACTGCATGGGGTATTCCCTTTGTGATCTGAATGCACTTTAGCTTCTTAGAGATGCATTCCTGCACCTTCATGCGAGATAAAACATGTTGATGTTTTTCACTATGCTACCAAGAAACCCTAAGCTGTCAGTATTGCTGTTCTCAATTACTTTTACTATGCATAATGTGTCCTATTATGCCTACCTCCATGCCAAATACCGCTTCTTCCCATTTTTTTATCTGAGCACATTATGATCTTCAATATTTGGAGGTTCAAAACGTTCCAGTGAAGTGCCACTATCCCTGACAGACAACTGAAGTGCAAGCTCAGAGCAACTGAAGTCCATGCCTTTATTAGTATGCTTGTCTGGTGAATTGCTAGGGTGCTTCCTGCCCTGGTTCTGGACTAAATTAGTTGGCACTCTCCCAGTCTCCGGGAACAGCTTGGGATCTTTATGAACACAATCAGTTATAGCCAGCTGATCTGGATGCCAGAGTACAGCTCTTGGCATGTTTAATACCTTGCTACAGACATGGTGTCCTGTCAAATCCCTCAGACCTCTGCTCACACAAGGATTCAAGTTGCTATTGATGTAAAGAGTGCTTGGGTAAATAAAAACTAATCATAAATTGGGAGGTAAATATTGACACTTGTGACAATGACAAGTGCCATAATGGTGTGTATAAAATATAAGAGCAATGTCATAATATTACTAATATAAAGTCACATAGGTTACAAACCATGTTACTAAATTTCTGGCCCTGAGGAAATGTAAATATATTGCCTTACACTTACTGAGTTACCTAAAGACAATGCAGGCTGTGGCAATACAGATGAATGACAGATGTATTTCAATAATGCCTCTGTGCATGCATAGGATTCCACCAAAGAACAGTGGAGACAAATACCTTCTAAAGGAAATAAGAAACTAAGAGGGTTAGGTTGCTGTTATTCAGTAAGTTTTCTCCAGAATAAAGAGACTTTCTGAAGCTTCAGTGGAGTATCATTTAGACTCCTAAGCTCTCTGGAGGCAATTTGCAGTAGGGGCTTGGCTTGTGTTCCTAAAAGTGATTAAGTGGAATGGAAGATATCAGCAGTATAGTATAAACCTCTTGCGAATAAGATCCAATAAAGCATTTCAGTCCTACTGTGATGACTTAGTTATGAAGTCCAATATTATTCATAGGGTTTAGTCTTCATAAACTCCCTGTCCTTAGTACAAAGGTTCATTAAAGAGGGATAGCACTAAGACTCTGTTTTACAGCTGATACACATAAATAAAATGTAAACAAAGTACAACTAGCCAGAGCTTATTTTCTCTGCTGTATTCCGGTGCTTTTTAATTTTGGAGAAAATTGAGCTGATTGAGTAAATTAGGGAAATTACTAAGCTGGGGTTTTTTTGTGTGAAATCTATTAAACGGTTTATTAGGACAAAATAAAGTACATACTCTTTTCTAAAGTTGTGAAATCCTTTCTTAGTTATTTTACACTTGCATGAAGCTTCTTTCAATGCTGATATACATAATAAACTTCAAAATGATTTAAAACAGATAGGAGTGTCATAGTAAGGTAATTTCTTAATTTTTGCAGATGTGATAATTCATGAAGATAGGCATTAAGTGGACTTAAATTAGTGAATGTTTTGGTGATAAATTCCTTGTTCTTAGAACTTGGCCATGTTTTCTTAGTGATGGTCATATCAATACTGATTGAAAATATAAGAATTCAACAAAGTGAACTCTCCAACTCAAAAAGAGGGAGTAGTTAATGAAATGATTTAAAAGCTCTAAGCTGTAATTCCTTCCACTGCAAACTCTCATTGAACATCCCTGAGATGATCTCGGTTAGAGCATGGTGCTGATAACACCAGCGTTATGGGTTTGGTCCCTGTATGGGCCATTCACTTAAGAGTTGGACCCTGTGGGTCCCTTCCAGCTCAGAATATTCTGTGGTTCTGTGATTTGCCCTCCTTAAAATGGAGTTGCATAGCTCCTACACATATCCTTCCCCTTGCTTTGCTTACTTCATACACTGTCTTCTGATTCTCAGTGCTCACTTAGATGATCTAACTTGCATCTTAATGGACTAGAGACATCAGTGCTGGCATGGAGATACAGATGCACATTGGCTGTTCTGAGCCGAAGGTGCAACTTATATATATATATATACCAAATATATACTGAATAGACGTTTCTCAATACTAGAAACTTTTGGTGCTGTGAGAGCCAAAGAACTGGCTTTTTAATTATAACCATGCTTCTTGGTCATTTACTGTGCAAGCAACCACCAGTCTTTATGGACACAGGTTCCTGCTGCTCATGCATTATAAATATAGCTTGTATAAGGATGTAAGGAGCAAGCTGTCCTGAGACAGCCATAGGGGTCTGATAAGGTCCCTCTCCTATCTCTGACAGAGTTCAGTAACTGGTGATGGGGGGACACTATAGGAACAAGCAGAGTATGATGAATGTTCCTTAGCTTTACGCCTTTTAACAGCAGTGAGCTAGCTAGGGTCCACCTAGCACAAATGTGCCAGCTTGCCTCTTGGTAACTCCCAATAGGTTTTTTCTCTGCAAGTCTGCAAAGTTAGCTTTAAAGCTATGTATGTTTTTGGCTTTCTACCGTCCTGCTGCAATCAGAAATTGTATAGTTTAATTATGTGCCACATAAGAAAAAAAACAGAAACAAAAACTCAAAAACAAATCTTGTTTTGAAGAAAAAATAGATTTTGTACTATAACAACGTAACAGCTCTTCAATCCTCTCTGCCACTCTTGTCTCCTAAGACTCCTGACATACTCTTCTGCCTCATTCCCAGAGTGAGAGGTTACAGACGACTTAATTCCCTCTTTCAGAGCAGCCTTTCCACACTCTTGCCAGTCCCTGTCTTCATTCTGCCAGCCTTTCCTGGGCCACCTAATTGTTTCTTAGGGAGATGGCCTGAAACTGCATGGAGCTTCCAAAATGCAGTGATTTCATGGATTTATGCTATTGAGTATGGAGGATATAGGAATTTTTTATAGATGGAAATCAATCTTCAGGTGCAGATTTACCTGAGGTCATGTTTGTAATTCCTTTCTTTTCACTTATTACACATCCCTCTGCTGTAGCTCTTCCTGATCTGGCATTTTCTTTCTTGAACCTCAGTAGGGTTCATTTGATAGTTTATGTAGACATTTCTTAAAGGAGAACAAATTGATTCTGCTGCTGACCCTGGTCAAAGATTTCTGGTAAAATAGCATGACCTCAGCAGAGAGAGCAATTCACCCCATCTTTTGCCTTCCAACAAAGTGGGTTTTTTCTCCCCCATGCTCTCAAAACCAAATCCAAACCAGTAGATTTTGAAGAACTACTAAGTGGATAGAGACTTCAGGCTACCTGATCCAGATCTACAAAGTCTGCTCTGCACTGAGAACTAATACATGCAAGGAAGCTGCATGTAAAATAGTTCTATCTGGTGCAGTCACAGTCCCTTTCAGAGAATTCATATGTCTCCCAGTTTTTTTTGAAACCTGGTGGAATTTGGATCATTAACTAATATTTTGCATATCACATCAGCTGACATGTTAGACTCTGTTGTGTTTCTAAACACGTCTGAAATCTCCCAGAGTTTCACAAATTCATCAGTTTTTGAGGGAGTTTTTATTTCCTTTTCCATCTGGGGATGATTTCTTGCAGTGTGTCAAGAAGCATGAAATGCTGAAAAGAAAAGGCAGAGAGAAATGTGCCATTGCAGATCACATTATTGCTTTAATTATCTGAGAAAGTGCTGTAGTGCAACGGGGTAGTGTTTAATTGTATTTACTGATATTTCCTGATACATGTTTCCTTATTCTAAAGGCTTTAATAATATAAATACAGTATTCTGTGACTAAGGAATCGAGAGATGAAATATGTGACAGAAAACACAAAAGCTGACAAAAGTATGGTACAAACCACGTTTCTGTATTGCGATCACATATAAATTGCTCTTTTACGGAAGCTGAGCAGCTTCATTCAGCACTTTGATGTGTTCAAACTATTAAGCTATTCTGCTCTACACACGATGCTATTTCAGAAGCAGATTTTACTCACAAGTTAATTAATGTAAGTGGATATGAATAGCATTTTTTTTTTCTGTGCTGGGCAATGTTACTGAAAATAAATGTCTCTGCAGGTTGAAGGAAAATAGTAAGTGCCTGAAAAAAACAGACTAAAGGCAAAAATGCAGCCAGGTTATCTACCACTCTTACTTCCTCCCTGATGGAGCTTTGAAATTCTTAGCAATTTCCAGCTCTCAATATAAGTAGAATAAAGCTATTTATGTACACTCTGATAAGAAGACCAAAACAATTGTACCAGAGGAATAACGCAGCATGCCTCCTGGAGTGCAGCATAAGTGCAACCTTCATATATTGGATTCATCAGGGCACAGTGAGGTATCTAATAGCAACACATTCCTGCTCTTTGTCTCCTACGTGCATGTTCTCATACATACACAAATACCTACAAAAGATGCCTCAAAGTTTCCATTGATCAGCCAATGTTTGTCAGTGTGAGTCACAGTTCTTGATAGTATTTTTAGTGGCCAGCTTTCTATGGACTTCTCAACAGAACAAGGTAGATCAGCTTTACTGTTACTAAAACGTTGCTTTGATTTGACTTTTTGTTTAGATTTATGTCTATGTCATAGAGAAATCAATGCGGGGGGGAAGGAAGAAAAGAGACATAGGATAGAAGAGGAGAACAATAGATTCAACAAAACCATAGTCCTTTCCCCCATACCATGTACATTTGTCCTTTATCCCTTTTGCTTGTCTTATGTGACTAAGTTCTGGATTCTGCACTTGGGTCACATCAATCCCATGCATCACTACAGCCTTGGGGAAGAGTCAGTGGAAAGCTGACTGACAGAAGAGGATCTGGGAGTGAACATGAGCTGGCAGAAGTGCGCAAGTGGACAAGAAGGCCAATGACATTCTGGCTTGTACAAGCAATAGTGTGGCGAACAAGACCAGGGAAGGAATTAACCCTTTGTACTTGGTACTAGTGAGGCTGCATCTCAAATCCTGTATTCAGTTTTGGGCCCTTCATTGCAAGAAACACATTGAGGTGCTGAAGCATGTCCAGAGAAGAACAATAAAGCTGGTGAAAGTCCTGTGGGAGAAGTTCTCTGAGGAGCAACTGAAGGAGCTGAGTTTGTTTAGCCTGAAGAAAAGGATGCTCAGGGGGGACCTTATGGCTCTCTGCAACTACCTGAAAGGAGGTCGTAGCAAAGTAACTGCTAGTCTTTTCTCCCCTGTAACAGGCAATAGGAAAAAAAGAAATGGCCTCAAGTTGCAGCAGGGGAGGTTTAGATAAGATATTAGGAAATTTTTTTTCACAGAGGGGGTTGTCAAACACTAAAACAGGCTTCCCAGGGAAGTGGTGGGTCACCATTCCTGGAAGCATTTAAAAGACATGTAGATGTGGTGAGACATAGGGCCTTGGCAGTTCTGGGTTAGTGGCTGGACTTAAAGTTTTTTTCAAACCTAAATGATTCTATCATTCTGTGATTCTATAATCTGGGTTTTGACAAGAGTTTTTCCACTTTCCTTTCTGCCAGTGTTCCTCTATTCCAGATATTCCTCAATATCTCCTTCAGTCAGCATCTTTCCTTAGCCTTTTTATTCCTCTCTCTGGGCTTTGGCTGCTGTGTATGTTTTCAGATGCAAGAGATGCATTCCTCCAAGTGTCCTCCTCGCAAACCAGAAGAGTTTATACAGCCTTTGATGAGGAACACAGAGGTGACAGTAATTGTACTGCAGCTTTCTGAGTGTTCTCGATCTCCAGACACAAGACATTAGTATGTCTGTTCTACTATTTTGTACCAGGTAACATTATGGACTGCAGCCATATAAACACCAGAGGCAGCAACGAGTGTTATTATATCTGACAAATATGGCTCTGCCAGGAAAGGCCAAACAGACTCGGCATATGCACAATGATCCTGGCTAGACTTGCTCTGACCCTCGGTCCAAGGTTTGCTCTTTCACTGTAAAATTTGCTACTCCATCAGTGTTTACAGAAAGTGTATATTGATGTAGCCTACTGGTCTTTTTGTATCAATGGCACTTTGTATTTGCTTCATGTTCAGGGTAATTGCAAGGTATATCCACTTCTAGTTAACAAGGAATTGTAAATTTGGAATAGGTAAATAGTCCCAAACCTGACTGCCTTGGGTGATGGGTAGGGTCAGTAGTGTTCAGTCCCATGTTTGCTGGGACAGGGAGACTGTTTGCTTTGTATGCAGAATGTGCACAGCTATGCATGACGGGTTTCATGAAGAGCAGTTTAACCAGACATCTAATCTCGCCTGGAGGGAAGTGTGTTTTTTACAGAGTGTCTATTTATTCTTTTATTCATTTAGCTCTGTGTTTCTGCACTAGTGGGCAGGAATAATTCTTTACATTCTATTCTTTGAATAATACTAGAAATGCTGTCACCCGAGTTTGTTATGTCGCTTGTTACTCTATAAACATTAGAAATTTCAAAACCAGACATACAACTTGTAACAATTTGGGCATGTGTGTGCAGACAGGTCACTGAGTATGCACTACATTGTAGAAGTTTAGTTTAAATTTTATTTACAAATGATGTCCTAGGCTTTTAAAGTGGTTTGTTTTTGATTTTTTTAAAATGTACCTCAGTAGTGCTAACCATTCCCCAGGTGTAAATCTTCAGACTAGCCATGGACTAAGTAAGCAAGAGAAGTGGGTATAATTCTTTTTTCCAGACTAAGTATTTCTAGAGCAGCCCTGTTGGCTCAGGATTTGTGGAAAGGCTGATCTGCTTCACAAAATGTGGAGATGCCCTGTGATGGCACAACTTTCACTTCTCTCTGCGAACTCAAACTTCAACCTCTGCCTCCAGATCCAAACTTTCTCAGCATTTGTGAAGCTGGGATAAGACTTGATTCTTCTTTCCATTTCAGTTTTTGGTGGGTTTTCAGTCTTTCATTTGAACTTTGATGAACCCATAAGTTCAAAGTCGACACTTTGAACCTGAAAACCTTAAAATTCTTATTAAACTGGCTAGCAAAGGAAAGTGAAAAATTCAGCAAGACTGTGAGGCACAGCTTGATAAAACTCAGCTTTAGTTTGTAATTTAAAAGGCAGGTTGCATTAGAATTAAAAACTGCTCCAAGTTCTTCGGACCAGACCTTGTGTTTCCACATACTTTAGTTGTAAGGACCAAGATAACTAAACAGTAGGAAGGAAGCTTTGTGCAAATCTCATTCAGGTGAAAACAAACCTGTTTGTCCTTATCCTAATTGCTCAGCATCATGTTGTGGCTTGCTCACATTTACTTGACCATCCTGGAGACTGGGAAGACCATTTCTTTCTCCTATCTGACAGAGGCAGTCTTAAGCACAATTCCTCTTACTCAAACAGAATTCTTTATTGAACATTATGGCTCAAGGAAGACCCACCCTAATTCCTGCCACAGACCACCTTGGCTTTATTTTTAAACCTTACTGGGATTAAATTACAGGTTAGAGCCCTATATGTCTTCATGGGCCACTAAGGTAGGTTTCAAGATGCAGCCTCACTTCCCTCTGGAAGAGAACAGGGGAAGGAAGGGCACACTTGGCCTCCACTTTCCTGCTCCAAGGCTCTCACTTGGTGGAATGGCAAGAAGCAGGCAGAGGCACTTGCCCTTCTGCCTTCCAGTTGCCACATCACCCTGACAGGATGTGGCAACTCTCATTATGAGAGATAACTCTCAAATGAGTGTTTTCATTTATTTTGGTGGATACCCTCAGTGTGTAAGGTTATGATGTAAGTAAAAGCTTTCTGGCTCAGATCCAGCGTTTTCAAAACATGCTTCAATATTCCTTCCAGTGTGATCCACAGGAAAATAAAAGTTACCTTATTTCGACTGCCCTCACTACAACCACTGTCTGCTTAGTTTACATTAGAAATGTAACCCTCAAAATCCCCCTAGATGAAATCTTCCTGACACATTGTGACTCCCTCAAGATCTCCCAAAAGGCGCTGGACATCCTAGGAACCTAGTCCAGATCATAGAATATTAAAATGGTTTGGGTTGGAAAGGACCTTAAAGATCATCTGGTCTGACCTGGCATCAGCAAATAATCCTGTTAGGTCCTCTGGTCTATGATAATCAACTGCCACCAAACTGTATTTCCTTTTTTTTCATTTTTTCTTTCTTAGACATGACTCAGACAAGGAAAAACTGTATTTTGCTGAAGACTTTAATCTTTGGACCCTGAATTAAGGTAGTTGCTGATTCCCCATGAGAAACCCTAGGTGGCTCGTGTTTTTTGGTCTACTGAACAGTTTGAAACCCTGAGTCAGTGTTTGGTTCTGACACCATTACATTTAATCTCTGGTTTCACAGCATGCTAGTGCTAAGGGCACAGTACTTGCCTCTGCTGACTACTGTTAATAGATGCTCCGAACTGAAGGCTTATGTGTGGCAAATTGCTCTAGCCCAGCTATCTGACTCTGTACATTACCCTCCTTACTCTCAAAAGAGTTTGCATTCGTTTTCCTTGCCTTTTCTTAAAGGTAGCTTGAGACTTCCTAGAAAATTGCATTTTACAATATTTATTTCCACAGATTTACATTCCTGTCCAGTTCAGATTCATTTGCTGCAGGAGATTAGCAAATCTGAAACTGCCTGTCCAAGGCTTCATGTCTAAATCATACAGGGGGGCAAGCAAAGTGCTTGGCATGACTAAGGCTTCAGGATTGAGGCAATCCAGGAACCAATCTGTAGGAACCAGAGGAAGAGATTAATAAACAAGAAAGCATTTGAGGCTGTAGCCGTGAAGGTTCTTCTCTGGGAGAAGGGAGGGCCTGGGTTCTCACCCCTGCTCCTGGTGTTTTTTATCTGATGAAATTTAATTAAGAAATCCACAAGCAGTGCAGGGAAAGGAGGTACCTTTAATTTTTCAACTGGCCCCTGCATTTTCTTTGCTGAGTACCAAGGCCTAGACTGGATGGATGGAAAACAACTGTCCCCTTGCCCTGCATTCATGGGAATGAGGCGTCTCTGGGGAGCATGGCAGTGCTGGAAATAAGATGAAGTCAATTCCAGTCCTCACTTTAAGGGATCTGAGTCAAGACCTGACTTGGGTGTGGAGGAGACTCAGAGTACCCCTAAGTGAGGCAGGGACATGTCACCACTGAACCTCAGTGGTAGTGAGCAAGGAGCATCTCTGGAGTTCTAGTGGGGTTCCTGAGAGAAAGTTTTGATTTACTTGCTTAATTCTGCCACAGTGCACATCAAAGTCCTGTGTCCCTGATGATGTGACTCCCACTTGGGTTTCTTTTACCTCAGGGCAAACTGCTATCACTATGAAGTGGGTATTATTCAACTACAAGGTCAGGGCACAGCCAAGGCATGCCCCTGCATCTGGGGACATAGAAACTGCTCTGCCTGTGGCCGGACAGTAAAGCTGAATGAGACTGCATGGGCAGTGAAGCTGCACATTTACCTTGGAGGAAGACTATACGTCTTCATCAGCTGTGTGAAGTCATAGAATAGTTTAAGTTGGAAAGGACCTTTAAAGATCATCTTGTTTAAGCTCCCTACAATGAGTAGGCACATCTTCAATTAGACCAGGTTGCTCAGAGCACCATCCACTGACCTGGAATGTTTCCAGGAATGGGGCATCTATCATATCTCTGGGAAACCCGTTCCAGTCTTTCACCACCCTCAGTGTAAAAAAAACCCAGTTAGCCTAAAAGGAGAATGTTTAAACAGGACAGAGAAATTTGTGCCATTGGGCGCCTGCATTTCACAACAGTGTTTTTTATTTCTTGAGGGTGGGTACCCAACAGAACAGCACAGCTGTGTAAGCAACTGAAATCTCACTTTCCTCACCAAGAAAGGGAAATGTTTCCTACTCCCAGGAAAATGTTTGTTTGTTTGTTTGTTTTTCTGTGTTATTTTGATGTTAACATCTAGAAAGCAGAAGCTAGTAGTCTGGTTTTACCCCTTTCTGCTCAAAGTCAGCCTCATCTTCTCCTGCTCTGCTTTGGATCTCACTTTCTTAGCTAGAGTGGCCCAGCTTTCCTTTCCCAAAGGAGAATTAGGGTGCTTTGAGTCTTGTTATAACACCTTACTGTAACCTGGGGGAATGTCAATCTCCCACAGTGCTAAAGAGCACACCTAGTGTAGTAACCCATATTATCTTCTGTTTTAATTTAGTACTCTGATATGGTAATTGTCATCAGAGACTTATTTTTCCCTCTGTCAGTCTTCACTGACTTAATTGAATCCGATGAGGAATGAGCTTCTGAGATAGATAATGAACTATTTAGATGTTCTGTTTAGAAAGAGGCAGAGAAAATGCTTGCTCTTGAATTCTGACTTTGATGTCACAGATACAGTGGTTGTGGAGATCTTTCAGAATAACCATCTGATGTAAGATCAGCTGAACAAGGTCACCAGGGCATAGCAAAATCAGATCTCTTGTTGTTAAGACTTCTACCAGACAACACTTTAGGCCTGCAAGTACTCATTCCTTGTATTTTCATGTAAAAAACAGTTAGTACCTCTGGCCATCACAAAGTTGGTCACCACAAGCCAGCATCTCTAACAGCTCTTGTCAGATGTTGAGTTGCTAGTCAATGGTCTTGATGATCCTGATTCTGCCTCTCCACGTATGTACATTTAAATTGTGTATTAAATATACATGCATTAAATAACTGTGCAAGCTGGGTATTGCATTCTTAGAATTCTTAGAAAAAAAAATAAATTTGTTACCTGTCAAAACTCTAACCACTGACCTTTCCAGTGACATGCAGAGGGGTATATGCCTGTATGAGGTGGAGGAGACAAAGACACTGACCTACTTATTTAAAAGTAACAGATCTGAGTGCTGATCCCTGAGAAGGACTCAAAGCTTCCATTGTTCCACCTCACAGCCATCAGCAAGAAGTCATTGGTTAACACTGTCAGTTTGAATCTCTGTTTGGTGCTCTTCAGAAGTACTTGCTGATTCTTCCTTGGCTGTATGCAAAGTTTAAGATCCTATCCTGTCCAAAGGGCAAGTGTAGCACTGCCTGGGTGAGGAGCACAGGTTAGGCTTGCTGGGCTGCAGAGAAGTGCCCCAATTAATGTGCCTAAAGGATTCAGCCTAAGGTTTTTCCCTAGGAAAGTAAGGATGTGAATGTGTGCCTCATACCTCAAAGTGCTTCAAAGTTGGGTGCTGTGACTATGCACCTTATTTAGGAGTTTTCAAAAATCCAGTTAAACTATTTAAGTATGCAGAATTTCTGACTGCTAATCTGGAGTAAGGTTATTGTACACGTATTACAACAGAGTTCGAAATCCCTCTTTTTATCCAGTTTTCCACTTGTGTGAGTGAGTCTCTTTGTGTATTCAGACTCCAGAGAAAATTCAAGCTGAACTGACCCCAATTATCTGCTGTTTGAAGCACAGATTTACTCTTTTTTGAAAGTGTGTTACAGTTTTATCACAGTCCCTTTACAGTCTATGGCAAGAAAAGGCACAAAGAAGTTAAATTTGTATCATATACTAACCCTATACTGTTTCCCAGAACCATCACAACGCTATTATCATCTTCAAATTCTGTAATTTGTTTGAAAATTGCTTTTTTTTTTTCCTTTGAACTTCAATTAAAAACGAGTTTAGGCCAAAAGCTCAATCTCATTAGCAACAACAATTTCTCCTAGATTTAAAACTTGATACTAATGTTCATTACACAAATTAAATATTATAGGATCATCTTTATCATCATATTCTCTCTGTAATGGTGAAAAAATCATCTGTATGTGTAGTACAAGGTGTTTTTTTCAAAGAACAGGCCATTATACATTATAGTCCTGCTAAATTCCTTGAATAAGAACATTCAGAGTCATTTTTATGCTAAAGCTTTTTTTGCCTTCTTTTGTATGGCAGTTTTGAGGGCTGGATATGTAGGAGTTGACTAGTTTGAATTTTGCATGAAGTGTAATAAGCGGTCTGACTAAAAGTAAACAATGATCTGAGTTACAGAGTTTTTCTTTTTATTAGCTGACCTTGCAAGCTAATAAATTCATCCTGTATTTTTCTGCACTGCCAGTTTGCAGCATACAGGAAACTAATCTTGTACAATAACTACCTTCCTGTACTCAGTTCTTAAATGGAGCCAAATGGATCAGTGGCGGAAGAGCTCCCCAGCAGTTCCTGTGAAACAGTGCTGAGCACAGCAAGACCTGACAGAGGCTGCTTGCTATTATTGACTTTGACAATGTAATTATGTTCTCATGTACCTTCCTAGCATTTAAGGAAAAAGAAAAAAAATCTCCCCATACAATGGCTGCAACAATTTTAATGTCATATTAGCTGTAAGATAGGTATGTGTAACATTCTAAATATGTAGCAATACCTCTGATTTTTTTGAGAGGCTAAAATACATTTGCAGTGGACTTGTAGCACAAAGGTCTTTCATATGTATCTGGCTGCTCCAGCAACACTTTGTTCCAGATACAAAGGCTCATGCTCACTAGTGACTTAATAAAGGATCTGTATCCCAATTAGAAACTTACAGTGCTTTTTAGCATTAAAAACAGACTACCGTTAATAAAATTTACTACAGTATACTACATATTAATCTAGGATCACTTATTTAGGGGCTGAGCTGTTTATTTCAAGTTTAGAGATGCCCACAGGTATTTTGCATACTTACAAATGGTTTCATCCTGCATGCACTGAGATCAATTTCAGAGTTACTGCAGATTTCAGTGTTGCAGGGTGAAACACATGAGCAGATGCCCAGCGTGCTGTGGCACCATGGACATATGCAGGTGGAGGGCATGTGTGTGTACAAACCTGATATTCTCACTTTGCCCTACGTAGGGAAAAAACCCTTTAAAAGAGAGACATCTGATTCAGTTCAGTGAGGCAAGTGTCTGGTTGATATTAAAATTAATACAGAAAAGCTTTGGATTTTTTTGATCTTTCGGGAAGGGCTTTTACACTGAGTATCCACCTCTACGACAACCTGCCCCCCATCAAAACAAATAAAAGGACCAAGAAAAAAGTATTTGAATGGCATTTTGGAAAAATATGTTTGATTATATAGTTTCCTCCCCTTCTAGTTCTTAATTATACCTGACTCCTGCTCCATTTGCCCTCTCAGAAAAGGTTAAACATCAAGTATGGCTCACATATTGCTCTCCAGGGAAAAAGACCATGATAACTTCCGAGCTGTGGCTGTCATTATTGTAAAGCTTTTATGAGAAATCACATAAGCTACTCCATGAAAATGGATACATTTCTCTGCAGCAATTTTTATTTGGGCTCTATACTAGCTGTAGCTGTGAGTACAGCTGGGTGGATAGAAAGAGACAGAAAACCAAAATGAATGTCTGTGTTCTTTCTGGGTCTTCTTTTAATTTGTGGTTTGTTTAGGTTTTTTCATTTTACAAAGATAACTGGAACCTGAACTCAGCTCCTAGATTTCAAATTCCATTTCAAATGAAAGTGTCTTAAACACAGATCTTGAGTAAAGGTTCCTGGAACTGTTAGGTAACACAGTTCTTTCAAGAGGAATGAACAATTTGGATAGGGGTCTTCTCAATTAGTGACTTAATGACATTTGCTACTTTGTATAATGGGATATCCTCTTAAAAACTCAGCACAGAACAACTACTAGAGTGGCTCTGTAAATAAGGTACTTAACGATGGTCAGGAAGATGGCCTGTATACAAAACTGAAACATACACCATTAATTTAATTCAAATATGGAAATGTTTGATTTTAAGCAATGGTATTTACTATACCTTGCTGGCTTAATCTTTTACCTTTTAGCTTTCATTGCTGGGGATCTTTAAGGTCCCAGAGCAAGTTTCTGAAATGCGCATACTTTGCTTTGCTATCAGGGTAGCCTGAATCCACACTCAGACACTAATGGCATCATAACTCAATCCCACGCAGCCTAGTTCATCCACATATCATGTCTATCCCGACTGAGACAAGGGCTCTGTAGAAGATATGTGATCCTGTAATTGAAGATATTGCTAAAAATCAGATTGTGCAAGCAATGTTAGTTCCTGTCTTTCTCAACCTTTGAACAGACTTTGGAAGACCAATAGTCTATAAAAAGCCTGTTTGCTTTGTTTAGATTTGTTTAGGTTTCTTGTAGGTTTTGTTTGTTTGTTTTGTTTAGTTTTTGTGGTTGTGTGTGTGTGGTTTTGTTATTGTTGGGGTATTTTTGTGTTTTTAGTTTTGGGTTTTGTTTGTTTGTTTGTGTTTTTTTGTTTTTGTTTCTAAACATAAAAAAAAGCAGATAAAACATCCACAGGAAAAAGCAGCCCCTTTCCCAGAATAATACTGGTTTCTGATTTGTTATCTACTAAACAGGGGTCAGACTCCTGGCTCTCTCCATTTCTGTTGTATCAACCAATAAACTGTGTAGTGTGAGGTCTTAACGGCTATTTAGGTGGCTGCTTAGGCTACAATGGAATAGGGCAATGTGTTTTGCTATACACTGCACAGACGTCCTCTGGGCTCAGCTTCTCAACTCGAAAAAGAGCAGGCTATAGGCAATCCTCTCCACACAAACAGCATGTCTCCATCTGTGTTCTCCTCTTATCCAATGGTCATTTAACACAGGTCCTGTTCTGCACCTCACTGTCCTCCAAATCAGACTCCCTGTTGATCCATCCTTTGTAACCTTCCTCCACTTTTCCTTCCTACCTCTCTCTTCACCTGTTTTCTCAGTGCGAGATCGTTCTTGCTGCTCATCTAACCCTCATCTGGCCCCATCTTCCCTCACACTTGTCAGGCCACTAAGAGAAGAAGGAATGGGAGCTCACCCTCTGTTATCAGGGACTGCCTCTTGCAGCTGAGTGCAGCAACCCTCCTTGTAGGTGAATGTCTTGTAGTGATTCGAGGGGTAACATTGTTCTGTGAAAAAGTTCAAACACTGATCACATGGAAGACTTGTGATGAAAAAGTCAACGAAAATGGACACTTCAGTCCTTCCAAAGCTGCTGAACTCTATCACAATCCTTGTCAACTCAGTGCAGTCCTCATAAAATTAAAATTTTCCAATTTTTTTTATGACAGTGAAAGTTTTCTTAGAGATAGTAAAAGACTGCAGAACAACTCAACTATGTTTCAAACCTTCACTCTGAAGTAGATGAAAGAGATTAAAGATTGACAGTAAAATGACTTTAAAATTATTTTCTAAATCAGGAAATTATTTTCTAAATAGTGAAAAGTGTGCGCTTCCATGATTTTTTTCTTAGAAACTGTCAAACTGTTAGCAGAAATGTACCCTAATACTTTCATGGGCCAAGTGTGTAATGTATAACTGAAAAATAAAACCCATAATACTCTATATCTGAATGACTTGTTTAGTAATTCACTGAAAACATTATCTTGTAATGGGTATTTTGGTAACCTTAGTCTTAATTTGTATTCAGTTTCTGTTTCTAATATTTATAGAACACTGTTATGGATGGGTACATTTGTACATGGCTACAGGAGCTGTATCTTCACCCCTGTCAGATACATTGTACACATGTTCAAGATGTTGTCTATTTTCCCTGAACCTCTAAGACACATTTGCTTTTTTTTTCATACAATTCTGTCGTCATAGTTTGCTGCACTTTCCCTCTATACTTTTCAGATCCTGGAATGTCTTGTTTAATCTGAATAGACAAGAACAGAACGCTGTGTTCTAAGTGGAACCCTACCAGGGAAATGTATTATTCTCATCATTATCACTGTCTTAGACACAGAAAAAACCTGCTGCAAATGTTATTTTCAGTGCTTATTTAACTTCTTAGAGTCAGGAACAGAGAGGCACTCTCTTCCCTGTCTATCAAACTGAATTTGGTCTCTGTTTTTCCTCTGAAAACACATCTGGCTGCAAGAGTTTCTAATCCTTTATTTTCAAAGAAATAATAGTTCAATTAGCTGCTGGTTTGAGTCAATTTTGTTAGCTCCAATGAGCAGTTTTGCAGTGCTATAGGTAGATTTCTTCAATTGTTTCTGAATTTCTTCAGCAAACCTCTGTCTGCTTTAACTAAAAATGTGGCCCAACTCCTGGTTATTCGATGAATAATTTACAAGGATCCTGAAACTCACTATTATTTACACACCAGTATGATATTTATTACTCCAAATAGTGGTTAATTTATTCATAGCCATCAATGGCAAATAATTTCATTAACTTTCCTTATTTTATTGTGTTTACGTTATAACACATTAAAACTGCTTTATCTCCCCAAAGATTCCCAGACACAGGGACTTCTATGAAAAACAGTCAAAGGCTATTCATAACAGTGAGTAAAGAATAGCTATGAAGTTCTGAGACTCATCTACTAAATTCCTGAAATAATTAGTACAATCTTGTACCAAAACATTTTTGGCGTTTTTTGGTTTTTGGGCTTTTTTCCTTATTTTTTTAAAAAAATTTTATTTTATTTGTACTTTGTTTTGGCACTAGTGCAAAAAGAGCCTGAAATGCTGCCATTTCATTTTAGTTGCATTTTATCTTCTTTTTGATGAGTTGTATATGATACAGCAAAATGCAGATAATCTGGCCTCTGTACTTTTCCTGTTGACCCTGATTTGCAGGTACTGTGGTAGAAGGACAGGTCCGTGTTTCTTCCTCTATGTGCAGTTGAAAACAAATCTTCCTTTTAATGCTGAAAGCTGACTCTCTCACTTTCAGACTTCTGAGACCTACTGTGAACTTAGCAGTCTGTGGTGGGGAACCGATCTGTCACAACATATGAGGATAAGCCCCATCTGTGCTCCCTGTAACCATCAGTTTGGAGCTGCTCTAAGTTAGTACATTTCTGCTTCCCTGATCTGGGAGTTGTCTAAGATATTGTATGAACAAGTATTGTGGTGGTACACATTTCTAGGGTCCTTTCTTTGATCTCTGACTGCATTTAGCAAGTTTGCATTTCACACATGCTCTGTGAAAATGTGTCCTGTCCTGTCCTGCAGTAATCTTATCTTCCGCTGCCTGGGATGAGCATGGATTTTCAGTATCTTACAAAGGAATGCTTAGAAACATTGTCTGAGTATTTGAAGACCTGTTCCTTACCAGCTCAAACCAACATTATCAGAGATAAAATTTTGGTTCTCTGAGTGATAAAACTTCCACTAAGTATCATTTTCTCTCCTGATTTAGGATGCCTTCTTATTTCATTCTCTTATTCTCTGTTGTATCTGCAAGGAAAGATGACAGCAACATTTTTTGAAGTTCAGATAGGATCTACTTTAGCTACTACAGTACCTATTTGGTGCCCTGAAGGCAAAATTCCAATAACTCACAAAAATGGATGAAATTCCAACAAAATACATGACAGGTAACAAAATCCTAGGCACAGTCCATGTAGTAGCTTTGGCCTGGGTGTCATGATTAAAACAATATTACCTGTGTGTTATATAGAAGATCAGAAGGAAAAAATATGCATGTAAGCACACAGGAATTTTTATTAATGTTTAGCTGAACTGTACTTATTCTCCAAGATATCACAACACTTCCTAGAAACAAAACAATATTCCCTTCAGTGTTAAGCACTGATATGAATGTATGATAAGGTGTTATGGCTTTCTGGAATCACTGCAGTGAGTTGTGAATTATTCATGAAATTAAAATTCCAAACTAATTCACATCATCAAACAGTCCTGGCAAGTGCCATATAATGCTACAAACAGAAACGTACACTACATATTAATCCAGAAAAACTTTCTTATCCCTTAAATCACTGGACCCATACCGTTTTGCTCACCCTCAAGCATGCTGGTACTTTAAGCCTTTAGAAGGGATTTTTTTTTCCACATATCAGGATTTAGATATTGTGATTCTGTGCTGTGAATAGGATACAGCATAAATGGCTCAGAAATTAATAACTAAAAAGTCTTCATAAAACCCAAAATGTAGCTAGTAGAGATTCACAACTATGTTTGTATATTCTTTTCTCCCGTTACAAATAAAGCACAGATTCAATGTCTTTTCCATATTTTTGTGGTGAAGAAAAGTGCTAGTAGGTGCCATCATGTAAACAGTTTGATCAGTAAAAAGCATATTTTTCAGGAAAGTACTTGCATAGATTCAGTTTCCTGAAAAACCCTTAAACATAAAGAATACTGGGACTTGTCTCAAATTGCAAATGAATTCCACTTACGCATAGTTTGCATCTTAGAAGTGGATCATTTCCAGTGGAGGGATATCAGCTCTCAAGTTAAATCATTATAACTGATCTTCTGAATTTGCAGGGATTTTCAGGCTGTTTGTTGTTTTGTGAATGTTTGCTTAAATATGAAAATCATGAAATGTGGGAAACAAAACTGGGAAAATGTTACGAAAACTATTCAAATCTTTGCATAGTCCCACTCTTCTCAAGGATGCCATTTCCAGTCCCTTCTGGATAATAAATAATACATGTTCTGGATCTGTTCTGCACCTGTCTTGTTCAAAGGTGTTATCAGCTCCTTGAAAAATCAGTTAAAATATATTATTTTAAAACTGGAGCTCTGTAGTAGGAAGTCAGGTTCATGTTTTATCTTACATGTGAAAGTAAGATATTCAGATGTGTGCATCCTTTATCTCAGATCTTTTTTTTTTTCTTTATGGAAAAATGAACCACCATTATTTCAAGTAAAATAGCAGTTATACTTACAAAGTTAGTCCTTTCCCTAGTTTTCTGCTCTCCTCAGAAACATAAACACACAACCTGAAACCACCCTTTTGCATCTCAGTGGACTCTCTTTCATTTTCATTTTTCTTTTTTCATCCTTTTCCTCCAGAAAGAGGCTCCTCCCTGGAGTAGCACTCATCTATTCAGCATTAAGACACTGGAAAAATGAAGTGGTACCTGATTTAATGACAATATCCTTATCAAAAGTTGGATCTCTGTGGAGAGTTTTAGAAGGCTAATATGTTCTTGAACCTTCAAGGTTTGTGCTTTCAAGTGTCTTATTACATACAGGTGCTTAGTTTTGAGTGGAAATGAGTTAAAAAAAAAGGTACAATGCACCAACTGTCAAAAAGAAAGGAATTCAGGACTCACAGATAACAATGTACAGCTGCTTCCCAGAAATCTTATTTTTTTTTTTTAATATAATGCACAAATGAATTCCCATGTACTTTGACCTAGGCTATTTTGGAAGTCCCAGGCTTCTGAGAATTGTCAGAGTCAGTACAATATGTATGTCAGTATATTAAAGGAAATCTAGATGTGGAAGAACCCCTGGAGCTAGGCACTGCCTGTATGAAAGGCAAGGAAAGACTGTAAGAGTATCAAGAAAGAACAAGACAGAAAAGGAGCTGTGATAACATGCCTATTTCCAAGAATTGGAGACCTTTCTTCAGCAGACACTGCCATTTGAAAAGCAGAGTGCTGTGGCAGGGACACAGAGATTGTAGTCAGTGCCCCATGCAAAATGCCTGGCTTCATCAAGCTGCCCAGAGATTTCTCAATGTTGTTTGTTCAATACGGGGATCTAACAGGAGAGAATTTGTCAGGACAATTAAAAACTGCATCCTCAGCAACTCTGGATGGTACAGAAATGTTGCATACAGGCAACCACACATAATCCAGAGTAGATTTCTCCTCCCTGTGGCTCAGTTCCCATGGCTTCTTAGTCGTCTCTCTTCTTTTGTTCTCTTCTAGAAAATATTTATAGCACAGTTCTCACATTTCTCTTGAAGAGGAAGCCACTGGACAAAGGCTACCTCGTTGCTGGTTTTCATGTGTTATATGTGAAAATTCAAACATCTGTAAAATATGTTGCCAAGAAAATCTTTGAACATTAGTTATGGCCTATTTCACAGTATAACTGCAAGGAAAACTACTTCTGTTAAGCATTCAGACTATTTTGATGAGAGCTGAAAGCCCTGTTTAAATTTTTTTATGCTTTTCTTGGCAATAAATATCTCCCTGCAGAAAGACAACTTACGTGTTTATGTATGCAATTACTGTCTTGCTGCTTCCCAACTATTTAATCTACCTAAAATCAACAGAATTTCCCAAATGTTTAATCAATCCTTGGAGAATTAATATGGAAATTACCACATCTGGAGTCATAGGAAATAGCATCCCAAATCTATAGAAATGAAAACTGTTAGCACAGCAAAAAGATGAGGGTGATGTCTGCATTGCAGCAGACAGTGTAACTGACTAACATGGGCATGGACCATGTGTGCTGTGTGGTGGGACTGAACTTGGCTGAAAATCTCCTCTGCAGACTGACTAAAAATGACTGCTGGGATGAAGGGTTTCCATGAAATTGGTACCTGTGTTAACTACTTTAATCTGTATCTCTAAACGTATCTTTAAACTGTAATGCAAATATTCCCGAGGAACAGGAGTTAGAATGGGTACTTGTTTTTCCAATTTCATTGCCAATTTTACTCCTATTCCTCAGCCAGTGCAAGAGCAGCATCATCGTGTGGAGTGTCTAAAACATCATGAACTGTAGAGGAGAGAAGGAAGGATGGAAGAAAAACACCTGAAGAGCTCTTTTAGAAATTTGGGTGTCCATGTTTGCAGGCAACTGTGAAAGCAGTTGATGGGGTACATTTCCAGTAAATTTGGAAAAGGTGAAAAATGCCTGCATCTCTTTGGAGGCAGAAGGGGCTTATGTAAACATTTTGTGTGGAGCATCTTTTCTTACGTGGAACAAAACTTAATGTATATTTTCCTTTAACCTACACAGCACAGAGATCACATTTATAGAATTACCCTACAGGATGTTTATTTTAGTACCAGCCACAAACATCTACTCTGTGGACAGGGGGAAAGATTTTTTACAGACAGAAACTTCTAAGTGTTTTTCTTTTTTTATTCTCCCCCCCCCTCTTCATATTCCTTCTCTGTTTTAAACCTTGAATCCTTTTATTGTTTAATTTTTGAGGCTAATATTGAAAAAGCAATACTTTACCTCTACTTCTTGTTAGAAAAAGAATATGCCCTCCGCAGACCTAAATGCTCTATCCAGGTTTTAACAACGGTTATGCTAATGATGACTTTCCACATTGTTCTTTCCCACTACAATTCAGGAGTGCAGAAATGGTATTGGCAAAAATAATGGCAATCAGGCAGTTTGTGAGTCTAAGTTTCTACCTCAGATTTTGCATAATTTTAGGTACCCATGCAAAGGCAAGAACAATCAGAAAAGTGATTTTTGGCAGAACCGGATAGTTTTATGGTTGGTTTTTTTTTTTTTTTTTTGAAAAAAAGGACTTGCAATTAAGAAACGTTATCACACAACTTCATCGTCACTGTGATTAACAAGGAAATTAGATCAGGTTGCAAACTGAAAAGAACAGTTTATTAGAGTTGACTTGCCACAACTAGATTGAAATAAATAGAGCTGTGTAGATATAGTCTAAAATGTCAGAGGTAACAGGCAAAACAGTCCAGGCAAAATGCAGGGTTGATAGCTCGAGAGGATGCACATTACTCACCCTTCCCCAATGACTTAAAGCCTCCATAGGAGTTAATGTCAGCTTCTTCTCATTCTGGTATTCATCTCCTCTTACCCACAAATTTTACCTGACTTCAAAATAAATGAAAAAAATAATTTAATTTCAAGTCCTAGAAGAAGATATGCAAACTTTTCTCTCCCCAATCAGCATCTGGTTTCACCTTCACAGTGTAATTCCTAGAACCATACAACTTGTTTATTAGCAATGTCTTTAATTACTGGAAAACTTTTCTTCACAGAGAGTGTGATCAGTTATTGAAGAGGCACACCAAGGAAGTGATCACAGCACCAAGTCTGACAGAGTTCAAGAACAGAGCCTTGGGCAGTTTGGACAATGCTCTCAGGCACATGGTTTGATTCTTGGGGCCATCCTGTGCAGGGCCAGGAGCTGGACTCCATGATCCTTGAGGGTTCCATCGAGATCAGGATGTTCTACAATTCTATGAACTAAATGTTAACTCTGATTCAACTGAAACTACTCAATATGTTCCTTTCTTTTCTTCCAGGGCTTTCAGATCAGTATAAGAAATGAACAAAACCTTCTTGTCACAAACATAGTATTATTCACCGGTGTGTGCCAGTATGAATTGACATGATGTGTGACATACCCTGAACAGGGTAAGGCTGTGTTTAGCAAAAAGCAGATGTGTACTACCATGATGCAGGTCCCACTTCTGCCATTGGCCAGACTATTCACCAGGAAATTGAGCCATGCCCCAGAATAATGACTGTTTTTATTTACTTGTGGACATTTCAGGTACTTAATATGTAGGAAGTTGTTAAATGTGGTTATTTCATTATATACTTCTCTTTCCTTCTATTTGATTTGCTGAAAACTCACAGTTGGAGAAGGTTGTTTCTCTTGTTTTCTTTCTTCTTTTTTTCTTTCTTTTTTCCCTTTATTTATTTATTTTTAATTATTTTGAAAGTTAATCCAGCTCCGAGCAGGAATAGTCAGCATATCCCCTTAACCGTAGATTCAGATGTTCTGCATTGACTGCTATTTTGACATTCTTGGATGGAAATCCATCGCTTAATACTCAAACATGAAGCCCATACTGGTTCCCTGGCATGCCTTTGCCTGTGACCATCTGTTGGGGTGGCATTATGCCCACTCAAAAAACTCTGCCAGTTTCAAGAGGGCATAGGTATCAACCAAATATAGATCTAGAAAGACAGCTAACAAAATGCTAAGGATGTCATTTTAGCTGCAAGACTATTCCTCTTGCTGTTAGGCAATCCCACACTGTGTCCATAGATTTCAGAGGAAGGCTTGCAGGCACACTGTAAGCTCATCTCAAACATATCTGTTTATACACATATATACAAAGGTAGACAAATATTAACTAGAAAATCTCTACATATTCATTTTTTCTCTGAGAGGCTGGCTTGGACTTGGAAAAACTTTTCAAAATCCAACCCCTGTAAGCAAAAAAATGACTGTCTTTTTAAACAGAAGTAGCTGTTTCTCATACCCATTTCCATTTTAAATTTAATGCATTGACATTAGACAGCTACCATAAACAAAAAATTGGGAATTTTTACTTGAATAGCAGTTAAGAATCACTTGAAAGATATCTGTGGCTGTGTTGCTCAGAAAAGCCACATTCTTTGGATGACTTTAGGACAAAAAATATTCATGATGAGTGAAGCTCAAGTCAGGTTACATATGAATGCAATTACAGATTGAATTTGGCAAAGATGGTATCAAAAGGTAGGGTATCACTTTAGGGCAAAATCAGATGTTAAAATTTGCAAGGCTTATAGAGCAAGAATTTTGATCATCATCTGGTTTTATTTGCAGCTTGTAAGAGGAACAAGACTTACTGGTATTGTTAATATAGAAGACTGGTTATGCAGGTGATGAATAAATAACTGTATTAATAAATATTTACATTGCTTATGACTCCTCTAAATAGCAGTTTACAACTGTGGGAAGACAAAATTCCTATCCATCTGAACTTAAAATAAATTGCAACACATGAGAAAATAGCATGGACAAGCTGAAAAGCTGGTAGGAAGGAGACTATGAAAGTGAAATAGTGAGAAAAGGAAAGAAAAAGTAAAATCAGATTGGCCACAGGACAGAATGATATGACCTCAAAGATGGAATTAAGGAACCTGAATGTGGAAAGCAGGAATGTTGTAAAAAAGGTAGGGAAAACAACCTTCATATTAGTATTGAAAACAGGTGAATAGGCTCCTCTATGAGACTTAACAACAGGCCATAAATGGGAAAGTGAGATGCAAGAGTCTGGGACAACACAGTTGCAGAAACACAAAAGTTCTGAGAGAGAAAAGGAATTCCTTTCTCTTCCATTGAAGAGAAGACATGCTTTATAAAGCTTATAAAACACTGAAAGGTAGAAGATCAGGAGAGAGATTTTCACAAAGAGAAAACCCAATCAAAATAGTAGGCTCAGCCCTACATGATGGTTCTGAAAGTTTTCTGCCCAACAAGCAAGTTCCCAAGAAAGCGTAAAAGTTTGCTTTTGTGAAAAAACCAGCAGAAGACCCACAAAAACACAGTGTCCTTAGTTCAGGAATAATGGTAATAAAAAGTTTTGGTAAAGCAGCACGTGCAACTCCTTATTGCTGTACTTACAACTCTCCTACTGTATAGTCTTCACAGAGGGAAATGTGCAGCACTAATGAAACAATTAAATAACTGTAACTGCTGAAAAGAACGAGTAGAATTGTTTAGAATGTATGAGGTGATTAATTCTTCTTGATTCCTTAGAGGTTAACATGGAATTCATCTATGAGAACAGGTGCCATTAATCCAATATTGTATCTTGTTATAATCTATTTGCCTTGAGTTATCACATCCTCAGAATCCTATATTGAAATCAGTGTCCATTTTAATTTCCATTGGACATGTTTGACAAAAAGGTTTATCAACAGAGGGAATTCAAAGCTGCAACTGAGCTAAAAAAAACCCCAAAACCAAACACCGCCCCTCCCCCCCCACCATATCAAAGTAATATGTAACTTTTTCCTTTGATGGTGTTTGAAAATATTTATTAAAAGATTTGCAGCTTTTGCAAAAAATATTTCTTTCTAAAGACTATACGGTCAATATTAATCCAGTGTGATATGCCATAGAATTATTAGAAATAGAACATTATTTCTTAAAAATATATATGCTTATAAATACCCTTATCTACATCTTTGGCATAGCTCTGCATAAAGGTATTTATGATCTACATAAATACATATTTGATTGATGTGTGTTTTTAATTTATAATTTAAAGTAAAAAAAATTGTATTTTCTCAAATCTTGCAAGGGAAAACATCCTTAAGATGAAATTTTCTCTCTGTTTTTGAAAGATGAAACACTTCCTCCTGATAAAAAGGAAAGAAAAAAGAGAGTCAATTTTGTCTCTAAATTGCAGCTCTGTGCCTTCTAAAACCTGCATAAATTCATTTCACATTTGTAACATGTTTATTCTAAGTCGAAAGTAAAGTATTAACTACAGCTCTAGAAACATTCTCTGACAAAGTCAGCAAGCTATCATTAATTCAATTCATTATGGTATTCCCATCTATAACAATGTATATAGCTCAACATTTCGTAGTGCTACAAAAGTCAATCGAGTGTTTCACGACAAATGAGAGAACTGTAACCTTCAGCAATCTTGGTCCATCTAATGTTGGGCAGAACAGGACATCAAGTTCTCTCTAGAAGCACAGTCCTATGCATTACACAACCATTCCTTAATGTTTAAAAACAACTAAAAAAAGCAGATCAAGAAGCAGCAGTTGCACAGCAAAGCAAGCACAATTATAAAGCCCAGAAGTATTTCACATAGGTATTGGTGGTGAGCTATACTTCAGAACCTGGGGAATGTAGGATATATATTCCTAAAAAAATTGTAGAATTTAAGAGCACTTGGACTTCTGTAAGAATGTTGTCAGGGAACAGTATGTTTCTTTACTAGAAGGTGGCTGCCAAGCAGGATCACTGAATGCTTAATCCCCCTTATATTAAACTGAGACACATGAACTGAAACAGTTATTATAGGGAATAATTACAGATCAAATTAAAAGCATTAGAACTGGCAATAAGATCAAAGCAAAGTATTCTCTGTGAGAAATGGACATGATGTTGTTCAGAACAGGTAGAAGAAAAGATGAAGTGAAAATTGTGTTCTTTAAAGTGAAAGTGCTTTAGGATTGTTAAGGTTCAGCTGATAAAAACTACACCCAAAGACTCAGAAAACAAGGGCAAATACTTACGTGCAACAAATTTTAGAGCATGTGTACAATACCATCAAGGGGAAGTGATTCCATTTTGAATAAAACCTGACATTTTGCAAAGCAAAACCCAGTAAATCCCAAGCAAACCCTGCAACTTTAGATCTTAAAAAAGGAAAAAACGTAGCCAAATATCAGAAAGCCATACACAGAATATTACAAACATCATCAGTTCAGAGACTTCTTGTCTGAAAAGAGAAAGTATCTGATGATTCCCCACCCTGTGAGGAAAGTGGCTGCAAAAGCTGGTGATATGAGGAAATCAGAAGGCAAATATCAGGACAAGTTGGTTGCCCTTCTTGCTAAAACTAGTAGTTCTATGTCATCTACAAACAATACTAGATTTCAAAGACAGAGTAATTTGCAATCTGTTAAGATTATCTCTCTCTCAGCTGTCCCACAAATGCGTGCATAACTGCGGTGTACTCTCATTTAATAGATATGATAATGAGAGGACAATGAAAAGAGACCAAAGTTGACAGTGTGTTTGTTGCTACTGTCCAGAAACACTGTGCAAGTGCCTGTGAAAAATCACGATTCCATCCTGGCCCCTGAGAAGGCAAAGGGACATAAATAAACAATATGTGAAAGTTAAGGGGACAGATTCCCTGGCATTAATCAAGTCGGTGAGGGGGACATTTTCTTATTGAGACCACAGAAGACCTGGGATTTTGTGTTAGTTATCTGTTGTGTCCTGTAAGAAGGAGAGAACGCTTTCTTCTTTGAGACTGACAAATTGTCTTCCCTCCTCTATCAGGTTGTATTAACTGACTGACTAAGGTGATAATGAATGTGTGATTTCCACTGGAATTTCAAAAATACTAAGAAGCTGGTGTAGCAGTGGCTGCTGACTGCTGACTTTCAGGATAAGAAGCACACATCCGGTAACCCTGTCCCATGACATATCACTGGCTTTGGAAATACACCCCAGTATATCATGCTTGCATATGTTATGCCAGTACTGTAATAACTGTTACTATTAAAACAGTAAAAATACAATCAATGTATATATATCAGAGCAACTTATTTCAGGGAAACAATAACTACAAAAACATATCATGCTCAACACGTAAATCAATGTTATTGAGCTCAGCTAACAATAAATCAAATTTGCATAATCAATTCCTCTTCTAGAAATGAAACCATTAACATTCAAATACAAAAGTACATACCATTTATACACTTTCTTTTGGCATTTTTTGTTTATTTGACTAGAAGGTTCATTAGCTGGTATTTAAGGACACTGTCCCTTTGTTTATGCTTAACGTGGTAAGTGAAGCAAAGTATTGTGGATGACAGTGATCACACAGGATTTCTTGAACAGCTCATGTTGCTACTGCGTAGATCTGGGTTTAAAAAAATATTAACAGTTCTTCCATATGTTTAGGGTTTCTGAGGTCAGAAAACACAATGGTGGGGTAGACAAGAATAGCTGAAAAATTAACCTTGGACTGAGTACACATAAATAGACAGGTGCTGAGGCTTTTCCTGAAGCATTATTTCTCATTTCTACTTCACAGTTCTCTGCACAGTGAAAGATATGGCACAGACAGCACAGATATGGGAAGCGCTAGAATGTGGCCCAAAGGTGTCTTCTCACCACACAGCCCAGGGGACAGTCACAACAGCTGTACAGTCAGTGACCCAATATCTGTGGGAAGACTGGAGTGGAAGGGTATGAAGGAAGATGGCTCCAAAGCAGATGGACAGCATAACACTAAACAAACTCTTGCATTTACTGCACAGCCTTTTACTTTGGAAAGTCTCTCTTGGTCTGATTGCTCAGAAGAGCAATTAACTGCTCTAGAAATTCTGAAATGTTTCCAGTAGGGACACACAGAGAAAACTGATCACCTGGTATGACCTCCAAATCTCAGGATAGCTGCTGGATGAAACATCCTATGTCAGTCTTCCTATCTTCAAAACTGCCATAATCCCGTTTAGCACTGTTACCTTGTACTGTGAAAAGAAGTGAAAGACAAGGGATGTGTTTCATGAGGAATTCCTCTGTGTGCACTCAAATATCTCAGGAATACAAGAGAGCTTCACAGAACTTTTACACATAACTCTTTCTTGAAACTTTTTCCTACAAAATTGCTTATTTCTAATGAAATATATATGCATGAGTCTAAAAGCTGCAGTTAGATCCTGTGCAACTGTTTTAATGCAAAGACTTTCTTGAGGAACCAACCTCCTTTTCTTCCTAATCTTTGTTTTCAATATTACTGCCCTGCTCAATTTCTATAAAGTGATGGATCTCTTTTATCCAACTAAAAATTTGATTTTTAGTCTAGTAGAGACTCTTCTACTATTTCTGTAATCAATAGAGAGATGTGAATTGTCTTTTGGACATGCTTTTTTTTTCTTTGACTGTGAAGGGAGTTCATTTAACTAGCTTGGATTAAATGCCTATAGCTTTTAAACAGCTAAAATTAAGGGTTTTTTAGCCACTCGACTCCAAAGGTGGCAGGATTCACTGAAGCATTCAGATGCTTCAGAGTTCCTAAAATAAACTGCTGGTAGACATGGTCACACTTCTAAAACTGAAGCAGTGAACCTATTAAAGTAAAAAGATAATAAAAAAATGTTTCATTTTAAAAAAAAATTACTATTAAAAGAATTATAGAGACACTTAAGCTTAAACTTTGCTAACAGAAAAAGAAAAAAGAAAACTGACAATCTATTAGTTTTCTTTGCAACAAAGCAAGCTAAGGGGTGTTTTCATTTCTTCACTTTTAGAAGAAATAAAACAATAAAATGAAAAGATAAACTGAGGAAAAGAAAGGGAGGCTTCGAGTGTTTTATCTTTTGTAGCAGACAAATTTAGCACCAGTAAGAATTCAGAGGGCTGTATAAAACCTAGCTGTATGAAGCCCAGCCTAGAATTATATACAAGAGTGACCTGCTGTAGACAGTGCTGGATAGCAGGCTGTAGGAGCTGCACTCTTGCTGCCTTGAATTTATATGCTGCAGCAGCTTTGACGCAGACAGTAGGTAGGTGGTCTGGGTATGACTCCTGCCGCTTTTCTGGATGCCACTCATATCTGCACTGCTGTTTTCTCCCAACTGCATCTGACCAGCACACCTACTGCTTTTCAATCTTCACTGTAGAAAAGAGCAAAGAAAACTAGAGGCATATATTAAGACAGGGTTGTAGTACAAGCCAAGCCAAGAGGGAGGTATCACGAAAAGAACAGCACAGTTTCCCTTGTCTTTTGCTAAAGGACAAGAGAATGGAAGGATAGATGCAGTTTTACCTGAGCAGGGAACCTGTTTGGAAAAGCCTGCTGTTGAGACACTACAGTAACTCTCTGGAGAACAGAATCAGGTACCCACAGATACACATGTGGATTCTTTCTTTCCTCTCCTTCCCCCCCCAGCCCCCCACCTTACTGCATATTTCCTTGGCCTCTATCCAGCTACAGCAAAAGGGAGAAGAAACAAAGGACTCCCAAATGTGTCTGCAATGCCTGGTGAGACCATATCTCATGAAATTGGTTGTACCAATTCTCCTGACTTTCAAGTACCCTTTGAGCTCTAAGGCTTCAGACACGGGCAGGAAAAGCCACACAGATATGGGGATGGATGTTTCTGTTGCCTAGTATACAGCTTCTCTGCTGTAAACGTCCCTGTCACAGCTGAGCTATCCTGTTCTTTGTCGGACAGTTGTCTCTAAGGAATGTTCTTGCTCAGAAGCAATCCAGCTTGGATAACCAAAGACTCTGAGTTTAAGAAAAAAACTGACGTAGGAAGAGGAGAAAAATTTAAATAGAAACCCTCAAAATATTTCTGTTTCCATGTAAGTAACCTTTGGCAACAAAATAAAATAGGGGAGAAAGTATGGAAAATATATACAAAAATGAATTACAGAAGAATGCATTAACATAAGTGTTTCCAGAGACAAAATAAATCCCTGGTGAGCAAACAGCAGAAAAAAGGCTACATCATTTAGCCATAACTTTCTGCCTGCATTCTTGGGACATGAGTTGCAAGTGCTTCCACCAGCCTGCCACTGAAGACCCCTTCTGCCTCATTTAGTATTATAGTCACTAAATGATACTTGGTGTATAGTCCAGCTTTTTACTGAATAAAGTAAATTTACCAAATAAATAAAGCAAAGCAGTGTGCCAGAGCATAAGCCTTGTTACCATCCAGTCGGCTTAATTGTAAGCTTGACCTCTGGCTCCGGTTTGGACCATTCCAGATAACTCTCCCAGGACAATAATTGCAGTGTACTCCAAAGGCTGCTCAAAAAAAAGCATTGTGGATCAATCTGTTCCTCAATACCATTGCAGAAGTCTCATGCAAATACATGCTCTTCAGTCTCACCCTGAGTTATCCAACACCTGCTCTGACCTTTACTCACCCTGAAAGGCTGCAGCAGAGCCTTCACACCATTTTAGAAATCTTAGATTTAGTAGGCACATTTAGAATAATATTTATGCCTTAGGGTCCCAAAGATACCAGTCAAGAGCCAGAAGGGATGCTGGACCAGTTACTGTATTGTGTGGAGCAAGTCTGACTGATATGCAGAAAGAGAGCCTTAAACAGCAAGGGCAAGAGTCAATCCATGATATTTGATTTTAATGCCATGGATTTCTCCAATTTGGCACCATGGAGATAGTCACAGAAGCAAACTACCATTTTCCTTTTTCCATCCTCAGGTCTCTTACTGACTCTTATGTGTCCACATGGTTTGAAAGGATGATTTGTCTGAGACTTGTCAGCAGAGGGGAGAAATAACCAACAAGTTGCATTACGTGAAACTAGTACTGCAGCCAGGTAGAACATCTCTAACTAATGAAAGGGGTTGAGTACTTGCTTTGGTCAATTCTTTTCTCTCCATCTGAATCCCTTAGGCTTTGTTGAAATGGTGGCGTGCTCACTCACTTCAGGTCCAAGGACAAAAAAAAGTTCAGCTGTTTGTAGGATATTTGGATATTTCATTTCCATCACTACTGAAATCAGTAGATATTGGGAGTGATCACTCTGATTGAAAAATTAAGCCCGCTTGCTCGTGAGCGTATCTGCACTTCTTTTAAACCTATCAACCTCCTACATAATATCCTCCTCCATCTCAAACTGCAGAAAGTACTGGAAAATTGCTAATTGCCAGGTTTTTACTAGTTCAGAAATAAGAATACATGAAAAAATAACCTCTTTCCAGGAAAGATTTCACCAATGTTCTTTTTTTTTTTTAAATTAAATTTTAGTCATCACAAAGTGAATAGCTTGACCTAGGATATTATTTTGTCCTTTAGCATTGATGGTTGTACTGTTAATTCCTGCATAATGCACTGTGATAAAATGAGGAATTCATCTCTCACGAGTGCTACACTGCTGCAATAGTAGATGTCCAGTTACAGCTGTGTATCCCCTCTGTGATTCCTCTTCAAAAACATCCCAAGTCTTTCTGTTGCTGTTACACTTCTTTCTAAACAGTGCAGCATCAAGAAAACACGTCAGTAGAAGCTTTGACAAAGTCTTCATTTTAGTCAGCTGTGAAGGTTGATACTGTGAGACAAGTTAGTGACAGCTCTCTAGCAAGTGTGCCTTCTGGTTTATTGCTTCCAAAAATGCTGGAAAGTGAGAAAAGTGGTTAAATGCACTCATATATTCTGTCTGTGCCAGGGTTTACATTCTGCCGTACTTTAGTAATCAACAATTTCCTGTAATATTTAAAATATCATTCACGTGGAGTATTTCAAAATGACTTTGCAACTTTGTGGAAAAATGGATATGTTTCTGGAAGAGTAGAAATAGAAAAAAAAAAAAGAATGTTAATTTATTTAGGTAGCTTGAACACCTTTTTGTACCCAGGTTCCCTCAAGGCAATCTCTTTGTATCTTCATGAAATATGTTTTAAAAATTTTGGTGTAACATAAGAAAATAATTTTTGGTCTCTCTCTCTATTTATCCATTAAACCAAAAGAAAATTTTTGTAGTCATTAGAAGTGGGGGTTGAATATATTTATTTTATTGGCATTAATATGAACCCCCACCTCTATCTAAGCATGGACACTCTTTTTCTTGTACAGAAAAAGGTTAAAGCAAAGATGGGTGGAATTCTGCAATCTAAATATCTGTATATGCACCTATTCTGATACCTGTCCTGCTCATGTAATAAATTAATGAGAAATGCAAGGATTTGCCCTGTGCTATTTTGACTCTTCATCTACATGTGTTTGAAGCCTCACATAAAAGGTTCAATGTTACTTTTAGCACCCACAGACCCCAATTAATTGTTGTCTGTCCACATCAAATTTGAGTCTGGAACTCACAAACAATTTTTATTAGGCTCTTGACAGTGCATTTAGGTGATCCTGCTGGTTAGTATAAGGACTAACACATACAGTAAACACATTATAAACCACATGTTCTCTATTTATTGTACAGAACAAAATATGCAGTCCAGGATTGTACAATATAGATAATTTAAGCCACATGTAGCTCAGTGAATGTAAAGCTTAGTGTATTTGATCTCAAGACCCAATTAGAGCAGTTTGTGTTCTTTGATCTGTGTGGAATGTTGTGGTATACACATTATAAAACTGATTTCTAAAAGTTATTGGGGTAATAAACACTAATAATCTGGATATTTTGTATTCTTGAGTTCCAAAAGGAAACTGGCCATAAGAGTTGCAACAGGTTATTGAGGGTGTGACTTTTAAAATGAACATAATTCTCACAGAATCCCTTGAAGAGGGAAACTGATCACAGAGAAGACGTGAGCATTCACAGTACCAACACCTTTGAAGATGAGTCTGCTTCTCCCGGAATTGCTCTGTGAGTGTTAGGGCATCCAGACTGCAGTTTTTCTTATTAATGTGCTTCATAGGAAGCTGTGTTCTGAGCCTACATGGTGTAGAGCTTGACTCTGAGGATATTTACAAGAGGGGGAAACAGAGACAGGCAGGTGGCTTAGGCTGACCCAAGAATCTACATCTATGTCACTCAAAAGTCTAGCTTTGGGACTTGACCCATAGCACTACCTTTTCCTGAAAAAGGAGAGAAACCTTTTTTGATTCTCAAAGAACAGGTGTGAGTTGCCAATGTATATCACAGAAACTTGAAGAAGGTCACCCTCAGCTCCTTCTGCATCAAGGCATCTTTCAGGGTTGCTCCTGGCAGTGCCGTAGCTCTGGCCCAGAGAAGAGAAGATAGCATCCTTGCTTGACCCTGCAGATGGCATGCTGTCTGGGTGACCTGGAGAAGATTGAGCAGAGCTTCTGTTAATGACCATCAATTTTTCAGTCTATGTAGATTCTTTCTGAAGTTCCATTTTTATTTAAAAAAAAAAAAGGACCCTTAGATGATTCCCTTTTTGGTTTTGGTGGTGGTTTATTTTGATTTTTTTTGTTTTGTTTTGTTGTTGTTATTGTTTTTGGTGGGTTTTTTCCCCGTTTCACTAAGAATGGCTTCCCTCTGAAAAAAATCCCAAAAACCTAATGTACATAATTCCAGATGAAGCAGCCTGGGGAGCACAGATATAACTGAGATGCAGATCTGCTTAAAGTAGCTTCATAAAAATGAGGACAGTTAAATGCGGCAGCCTCCACAATTTTTGGAGGGCTGTCTTATGCAGAGAAAGATTTACAAATCCGTGTGGTAGCTAGCACTCTTTTGTATTTATATATATATATATATGATTCATATAGTACTTACATACCCGTGATAACTATATTATAAAAATGGTTTTTTGTATCTGCTTGGCACTTACAAATTGCAATGGAGAAAAGATGATTAATTGCATAGCAGAACTCTTTGACAATTTGCTGAACCTGTGTATCACTGGCATAAATCTTTCTCCCAAGTGCCTTGGCTATCATTAACTTGAAAAATCAGCCAAGCAAAAACCTTTGAGTGGGCTCATGGAAATAGAGACACATATTTCGTAGCTATGGTATGCAGCAGACATGTGGGAACAGGAGAATACTTGCAGCAGGATAATGTCTTGCATATTTTATAGTAATCCTTCATTTCTTAGGGCTATTATTTATCTGGACCCTCGTATTTTTCTTAGTATGTCTTGTTTTGCTGGGCTATGGTGGTCTGCTATGTGGATTTTTTTTTCTCACATGTGCAAGTGCCATCAAATAGAGCAGATGAACTAATTTTCTCCTGTGGCCAAGGAGTCCTGGGCTCACTCTGCTGATCCTCAGGAATTCTGTATCCACAAGCTGCCTTCACTTAGCTACACTTCCATCTGAATAGCAAATGCTAATTGCATTTACTTCCTGTCTTTTCCTCGCTTGAGATTCTCTGTTACACAAGAGGTTGGGAACCTTCAGCCCAAGACCTGAAATATACATTCAAGAGACTTCAAGGAAGGGTTCTTTTTTAATGTTTTAAATCCAAGTAAACACTGGAATGGAAGTTGTTCTCTAAAAAACGCCCAATTCCATAATGGATTCCTTAGTATTGAAAACTTGATTTTATGTTTGGATATACTTGTCTGGGCCAAACCTATCTGAAGTGAAATGGACATTTGACATTGATAATCTGTGCATGAAAATGGGCCAATTCAAATGAGTTAAATCATATTAATAATTCAGGTGAAAAAATCTAGCTGTAACTGCAGCATGTGAACCATTCAGAGAGACTCATAATATGATTTATTAATTGTATTTCTTCAATTTTTTTATGTTCATTTGCAAGGGCATCTGTATTCAGTAGAATAGTCTAAATCTTGATTAATTTCTGTTTTTATGTACCCTCCTGAACCATCTTACCTGAGAACAGAAAATAACTTTTGCTAAAAATGAAATGGTTCAGTGAGATGTAGAACAGAAATTATAGTATGTTCAAGCTGCTTCAAGCATTTCAAGAAAATACTGACTATTTTTCGGAAGGGCCAAAAATAAACTTACATCCAATCTGCCTGAATTGAAAACTCCAAATCAGGAGCTAAATCTTCTTTTGGCATTGATCCATTAATCGTTTACTTTTCATACAGCAGCTCAATTAATGCCCTTCTGTAACACCATATTTCCCTTTATTACCATCAGATCAGTTTCTTGAGCAAAGTTTGCCCAGTAGTACAGCTGCATGTGGAAGGCAAACATTCGCATAAAGATCAATGAGAGTCCACTAAAACATCTACACATGTAGATGGAAAAGCTAAAAGCTAACACATTTTTCCTTTTTCGATATAAATTCCCTGGATTCAAGATCACTTGCTTAAAGGGTGAGAGCAGACTGTCATTTACAACAGCAAGCTAGTACAGGACATCACTATGCTGTTGCCAAGGCTTAAGAATGTAATTGTTTTCAGACATCATCCTTCCATCATGTACATAATTTATCAAAAACAGTGACTTCCAAGTCTGTGTATTAGAGTTTACTCATTTCTCATATACACTGAACAGCTGAGATTTAAATATTTTCTTTTGCTGGCTTATCATAAGCAGAAACCTGGTAAAGGGGCTGGGTATCGTTTTTGTAGTATAGAACATTAAGTAATTAGGGGTATCTAATGGAAAAGACAGTATTACTTCAAGGAATTTCACTTTATAATAAGCACAAGATTAATTATGTGGCTTTTTTTTTTTTTTGGTATGAGGCATATTTCCTGCCACTATGAATTAGATTTTAAAAATCAGCAGAATGGAAAAGTACGATGAACATGAATACTCTTCCATTATTTCAACTGAACTAATCTGTGAAACTGAAAAGTTCAGGCAACTACAGTAGTTTAACATCAGAAGTGGTCATGCACCACAGCTCTCCTAGTGTAGATGTTATTTGGCTTTTTTATCAAGATTCAGGTAGCAGTTTTGTACTCTTCATCTGACCACAATCTGCAAACAAACATTTACTTCAATACTCATTCAGTTCCACTTGTGAATCCCTGGTTTGTAGCCAGTAACAGTCTGATTTTATAGTGAGAAGGGCTCTTTGTGTGGATGTACTGACATGTAAATATTGAAAATCTCCCATGAGACCCAGGCTCCCAAGCTTCTTACTATGAGCCAGCATGTATCCTTTCCAAAGCACAGTATGAACTTCGCTTCCATCTGAGGTTGACCTGCTCAGAGCTCTGGCATCCCACTGCAGCCTACAATATGCTTGCAAATTGTAGTCACAAACTTACTATTTGCTGTGTAAAATGAAACATTGAGACCCATCAGAAAAGTACTGATGGAGATGGGCGATTACTAAAGGTTAGATATAGTCTCATGTGCATCTTCAAAGTCATTGTGGAGACATTTCAGAGCCTGGAAGATGCCTGCTTTGCTTTCAACCCATTTTCTTATACCATACACTAGGACCTCCTTCCATTTTGTGATGCATAAATAATGATGTGAATGATTGTTATTGATAAAATCTCAGCTTCATGCTATTGGATTTATCACAAAGTAGACCAGTATGTTTATGAATCTTAGAAAGAAACAGAAAGAGAGGGAAAAAAAACTATGTAGGGGATAAAGAATGAGCCTGATAAAAATACCCACATGCAATATAGTAATAGATTTCTGTAGTATCTGTTCTTTGGGGTTTAGAGGGCAAGGAACATAGCCTTGAACATTCAAGAAGTTTTATTAAAACCTATTCATTTTAGAAAGCATCTAGGACTTAGAGTGACTTCAAACAGGCAGATTTGGAGTAGTTGAATTCAGGTGAGGTGCCAAATTTCAGGCTGTAGGAAACTGGAATTTCTGAAGAGAAGTAGCTCAACATTTACTGAAATTAGGCTTTTAATATGATGAGAAAAGAAGGCAATAAAGAAATATGCTTGAGTTTTACTTTCCATAATAAAAATGTCCTTTGTGGAGTCACGTGTTACACACACATGCACACACTAATATATTTCTATAGACACATCTCAAGTCCTTGCTTGACAAGTATATAGTGGCTTCTTGAAGAGCAAATAACATACAAATAATTTACCCTATTGGAGTCTTTTAAGACTTCAGGAAAGCAAACACTTGAACAAACTAAATGAATTATAAAACAGAAGGCAGCATGGTTCCTTTGATCTAAACTGCAATTTATTGACAGAAAAGTGTGTGGTAATGAAATAAACAGTTTGTTTCAATATAGCTGATGCACAATGCAAGCACACTTTTAACACAGATAACTGGAAATAGATACTGCTATTGGCATCTGCATGCATTTCAGTAAAAAGGTGGAAGAAGAAAGCAGAAGGATGCTGCATGTTTAAACTCATCATCCTCTTTACCCACAAAGAGGCACACCTAAACCTCACACGGTGATGTAGCATGCAATCACCATTGCTACCTGGGACAGGAAACACACTTTAACTGAAGTTCTGAGTCTGTCTTCAACATTCCTCTACAAGTATACCCAACATGTATGTGTGTTTGCCAGTTGGAGGTCACACATGACTGTTGTGTGGCTTGAGGCGTTGCGTGCCAATTTAAACTTTGCCAATTCTCTGTAAAAAGCTCAAACACTTCTAACGCATGCTACTGTACAGCAGGTACAAAGAGCCTAATGGCCAGGTGAATTATTAATCCTCATCTTTCGTAAACAAAAGTGTTCCGTATTTTTAGTAAACAGATCTGTAAAACACAGAGGTAGTATGGTCAAAAGACTTCTGAACCCTTTGAACTTTGTCATCTTGGGTGTGGTATTTCCTGTCTCTGCCCACTGCCCTCTTGCAAAATGGAGGTAATAATACTTAAAACAATTAGTTAACACTTCCACAGCCTTGTTTGTGTGGTAATATCTGTGTAGGCACTTATCTGTTACTAATATGTTGCACCTAAATAGCCCTTACTATGCAAAAGGTTTTTCTGTTTACTGCAAACTTGGAATCAGGAGAATAAAAACCAGCTCTCTGAATGGATCGGCCTACAGCTCCAAGGACCAACTTGGGAGGCAAGTTGGGAGAGCAAGAAACTTAAAATTATTTGACTAACCTAAGTCTGCCAGTGGGCTTTAAATAGTGCCTTGAAACTTTTTTTTAAAAAAACTTTAATTACTTAATAAAAGCAGTCTCCCTCACACCCAGCTCCCTTCTATACTCTCACAGCCAGTTCATCTCCACAGTTCCCTGACCTTTGTGCTTTTCACTGTTGCTATTTCCCAACCTCTTTCTCTCTTTCTTTTTCTTTCTTTCTTTCTTTCTTTCTTTCTTTCTTTCTTTCTTTCTTTCTTTCTTTCTTTCTTTCTTTCTTTCTTTCTTTCTTTCTTTCTTTCTTTCTTTCTTTCTTTCTTTCTTTCTTTCTTCCTTTCTTTCTTCCTTTCTTTCTTCCTTTCTTTCTTTCCTTTCTTTCTTTCCTTTCTTTCCTTTCTTTCTCCAGGTTAGTCCCTTCAAAGGGAAGCTGCTGTTTTTCCTTGGGTTACTGAAGCAGCAGTGGGTTGTATTCAGATGACTTCATGTGGCAGCAGTTCTGTGATCTCTGTGTTATCTAACCATGTCCTATGTCTCCTGTCTCTCAGTGTTGCCTGTTTCTGCTGCCACAGCTACCTGAGACCTGGAAATTCCCTCCTGGATTATGCTATGGTATTACTAACCATTTCAGTGAGAGGGATTCTGCAGCTCAGCTGCATGTTGGATTTTTGGACTGATGTCCTCAGCAACCTATTCATACCTAGGTCTCTTCTTAGAGCAGTTGTCTTTAAGTTCAGGTGCAAATATCTGAAGTTTGGGATTTTTCACATTCAGAATGTCATTATTTCTTTCACAGGAAACAATTCACAGGTGAAGTTGTGAGGTTAGTTTCTGCTGAATTATAATGTCTCAGAAGTATTTTCTTTAACCTGTTTGGTTTTCCATTTGTAAAAGCCTTGCATACTTTGACCAAATAAAACATTAATTAAGAGATTACTGGAACAGAGAGAAAACATGGAAAATAATAAAAGTGGAGATCACGAGAACTACTTCCTTGAAATAGTGTAAAATATGACAGAGCTCAGACTTTTTTTTCTTAACAATGTTTCAAGAAAATTAAATTTAGTGTCAATGCAAACTGTTGCTTTGGCAGTCAGGTATGTCATTCAGTGGCTAATGCACTCAGCTAGGTATAAACTAGTATACCAGCTGTCAAAGGATATATCGCCCTTTCCTTAGCAGTCATTCCTTCCAAACCCCTGTTTGTTGATTCAGGCATAGTGTACTTGTCTGCGAACTAGTAAATAGATACTCCTTGCCAGGATAATATCTGGATAGAGAGGCGTTTCAGTTTCATAATTAAATGAGAAAGCTGAAAAGGCTTTACTGAAAGATAAATTACTTCACTCTTTTGAAGGAGAAGTTTTTAGAATGAATTATTCAATACTAACAACGCAGACTTTGAAAACAGGATGATTTCCGCAAATGTCGTGCCCATCTAAATCTATCTCTCCACAGAGAAATACACACATGCAGAGGCAGAAGCTCAATCATGCACGCATGTATATATGTGCTTGCTTTTTGTAATGATAAATAATGTATTATATATTTTGGGCCTCTAAAAAAATGAAGTGGCCATTCTTAAGTGTATAACAAAAGGGAGAAACTCCAAAACATTCAGTGATAGTCTGTGTAATCTTAATATGGCTTTTAACATTTTCTTGATGTTTCCTTATGCCTCCTGTGTATTGGATTTTCTCAAGATTACTGTGCAGGTAAATAGTAAATTTAAATGAATCTGCTTCTGCATTAAATATATAAACAAACTTGCACAAAATATTTGTAAGGTCAAAATGATCTCCTCTGGTTCTAAACCAGAATGACATCCATATTGCAGAGTCATGCTGCATAGACACATATTATCAGTTTTAATTAAAAATGGGTCAAGATGGCCAAGCATTTCTTTTGTTCAACTTCAATTGCCTTTTCTCTGGCAACAGTAAAGCTACAGTAGTTTTTCCCAGTATGCAGGATGGTCTGCTTTGCATTTCCCAACTTCCTTTAATAGCAATTTCAGACAACCTTAACAGTCCCTTTCCCATTCTTTCTTTAGATAATTTGACCCTGTTTGAGGAATACAAGTGGAAAGCCATGCTGACAAGCAGGCAGACAAGTGCTTATGTACTGCCAGGTGGTTGCAGAATGAACAGCAAGGGTGGGAGAGGTCTGATGTCTCAGGCAGGGAAGAAGTTGGATGTTTCCCTAGTGGGGAGAGGGTGAGAGAAGCAAATGGACACATATGAGGCCAGTTAAATGGCCTAGGAGGTGGGTGTTGTTGAGAAAGGATTTCTTAGGGAAGCGAAAAGGTTAAGTAGCTGAGACTTTTAACAGTGGAGGGAGTAACAGGGAAGGAGACCTGAGGAAATAAGTGAAGAATAATAGTGGTGGGTGGGAACCAGTGTGACATAAAAAAATTGTAAACTGTTTGATGCAGTTTCCTTACGTCAGGTTCTCAATAAATTTTAACAGTATCTTACCATAAAATCAGAGCAAAGCTGATCTCAGTACACTGGACTCAAACGTCCCCTAATTTGAGGGCAGGCTTTGCTTTTGAATTTGGAGCTTCAATTGGATCCATAGCCTTTACTACTATTTTAGCTGTCCTTGTTTGTAACTGGGTAATTGAGAAAGGGCTTAAGAAGCAGTTTGTCTAGTCCATTACCAATTTGTCTAGCATAAGATACTTCTGGATTCAGATCCTTACTTACCTTTAGGTCCCCGGCAAATGACTTATCCTTTTATGTCCTGGCTTCTACTTATTTTGAAATACAATTAATTATACTTGCCTACCTCATGGGAATGTTGCAAGGATTAGCTTTTACAGAGCTTTAAGAATGCTAAGTATGGTAGTTATTTTCTTTTCATGGAATTAAAGCAAAGCAGAAACAAAGCTGTTTCCTTGCTATGATCCCACACTTGAAACCACCACCCATCAACAAAGAGTGACTCACAGGTATGATGAGCCAAGGATATGGTGTTTACTCCTGCAGGTTTGTTTGCACAGAAGGAAAGATCTATGCCTCTGAGTGTGCTTGACTTGCTACCCTCCCAGTACAGAGAGGTGAGAAGTGGCAGAGCCCAGAGGTGTGGCCCATGGCTGATGGGTAACCCATAGGGCATCCAGCCCTTTCACTAGGGAGCAGGGCAGAGCAGGAAAGTGAGCCATGGCAAATCAGGAGAAAATTGCAGTGATACCACTTGAAAACCACCTTCAGTAAGCTGTGCTGAGTGAAGTTCAAGAATCAGAAAAAAAAAAAAAGAAAGCATTCTTTAAGTCTTGAAATACTTATAGTTGAAAGATGATGTAGCTCAACTATTATACACACACGTATTCATGGATTAGAGTAGACATTGCAGATCCTAGATTATCATTAATAAGTCAGAAGAGAAATTTCCAAATATTGTATGATTGAAGTCCTGCATATCATGGTGTGGGTAAGTCTTATGACTGGTGTGCCAGCAAGGTTAGCTACCACCATGAGCAGTGCAGTGGGGCAGGGACTGTTGAGAATGGCTGTTGGAGGATGTTCTGCTCTCAGAAGCAGTGTCTGGAGGAAGGTATATGATCACTGTGACAACCTCATCTCTTTGCACAGGCTGTGTGCACACTTAGACTTCCATCGAGTCTGAGATCATGATCCCTCTTTTATAGACTCTCACCCACAACCAGATCTTTGGCCTTAGGTCATCAGCTGCCTCTGTACCTGACTGTCAACTAAGCCGTCAGTCTTAGTAATGGGCTCTGTACAGCTCATAAGGATTAGCAACTCAGCACCATTTATTCAACTATGTAATAAGCTCCCTTATACCTCAGTACACCTTTCCTTACCCTCTTTTGCCCTATTTCTGAATACTGAGGTGGTGCCAGAATCTTCTGTGACTTTGACTCAAGCACACACTGGGGAGCAAACACAGGAGCTAACCCTCTGCTGTATTCAGCAAGAAGACATTGCTATTGTATCTTCTCCAAACCCATATCGCCCAGATACAGAGGTATCTACCTTGGCACAGGTGAGATCCTGTGCCCATATCTGGCAATAAAAGTTTCCAGACTGTCTCCAGGCAATTACCCCTACATGCAGAAATGACAGCTGACACTGCTTTATTCGGTGGTATGTATACACCCACGTATGCTTGATTTCTCTGATGCCCTTGCTCAAAGGGTTTCTACTGCATTCACATCCACATTTGCTAAGGCTTAAAGAAGCCATTAAAATCATATGTTCTGGCCTCCTGCTCAACACAGGACTCATATAGACTTGTTTTCTTTTTTGTTGCTGCTGTTTGCTAATCCTTCAAAGAAAAAAATAGGGTCTGCATGAGACCTGCTTGTTTTAGTAGCTAAATTCAAGTTGCTCAAGGCTCCTCATGGCTTCTTGAGTCTGGTCTTGAGAGTCTGTTAAAGGTATAACTCTCTGCAAGAATGACACCTCTCCTGTCTGTATTATAACCCAGACATCCAGGTAACCAATATCACACATGAAAAATTGTAACCACCAAAGTATAACAGCCAACTATTTTTTTTTTGCCAGTATACTGCTATTCATTATAATAAAAGAGATATTCTTCCTTTTGTATCTTATACATGTATAATGTATGTAATGAATGCAATGAATAATGAATGTATGGTTTCGTAAACTTGTGGATTAAGACAGCTAAACAAATATAAAAAAAATCAATAATAATTTTAGTGAGTGATCTCTGTTCTAGCATATCCTTCAGTTAGGACACCAGAGCCCTCACTTTTCTACCAATACCTCCTTTGGTTTTTTTCAAATCCTCTTACTCCTTATTTTTCTCAGGCCCATAGACAAAAATACTTTACAAATACTCCTGATACTTTGATTCAAAGATTCAAAAGTTCCTTTTGAACTTACTAATTTGTAATGACAACTCTCACAGTAAATGTGGTCATTCTAGTTAGCCTCATCAACATGTGGTAACAGTAATGTTTTGCTTTGTTCTTATTTTATAGCAAAAGACAGTTTCTCCAGGTGGAGAATTATCCAATGGTCTATGGCTATGCCCACTGTTCCATTTAAAATCACATTTCCCACACCATTTTTATGGTTTTCCAGTAAAACATAGGTAAGTTGTAAAGCCTAGTCACTCTTGAACAGGACTTTGTTAGGTCTAAACCAATCTGCTTGCTTTGAAAAGCAAGGCTGTATTTGCTATCTGGAGCCTTTGTGAAGTACAGTTCTCTTAAACAGCAGACAGACAAAAAGGTCCTTTCAGTGTAGACTAGAAAATGCAGTGGATCATAAGAGAAGGCCACAGTATTTTACTAGAAAATACAAAGTCAGTTTTAGTGCTGAAATGGGTGTTTTTGCACCCCAAAATCTTGTAGTTCTATTTTCACAGAATCACAGAATATGACAAGTTGGAAGGGGCCCACAAGGATCATCGAGTCCAACTCTTGCCCCTGCACCTATTCCCAAGAGTCACGCTATGTGCCCGAGATCATTGTCCAAATGCTTCTTGAACTCTGTCAGGCTGTTCTCTTCACATGTGAACACAGAAATATAATCTCAAGGCCTGTGGTGACCTCATTGTAGCATTACACTAGCTAATAGTATGACTCTAATGTGGGATCAGCATCAGCCTTGTCCTATACAGGGTAGATATTCATAAATATGGTTTTACTTAAAAATTAATTTAAAAGATTGCTAATTATAGTTATTAAGGATCTGGCCTTTGTAACATGCAATACATTTATTCCTGAGAGAAAAAAATAGCCCTAGGGGAAGCTGGTAAATCCTGGAGTTCTAGGAAGACAAATTATTCTTCTGAGTACTCTTTCCCTTCTCCACTCTGAGAATGAGAAGTATATGGGAGAACATTTATGTACTGCTTAATGGACCATGTGCAGTCACTAGATAAACACTTGTGGCTCTGGAAAAGGGTGAGCCGGTGCATTGAAAATGAATTCTCCTTCACACATGCCATTTAAAAAAAGTTTCTAGTTGAAATTTGGACTACAAAACATGAAAATTCACAAATGAATAGTAAAAAGAAAGTCAGTGCGGTGTGCCCCTTTGAAGCCCTTGACAAAGGAAGGGAAGCAGAAAGACACTCCAGGCAGTCAATATGATAGAAACTGCACAGACAAGGGCAAAAAGGGAAAATAACAATAATGCTCCCCTCATCTAGGGAAATGTGAGTACAAGAAAAAAGGGAGAAATACTAATAGGATCCATATTATGCAAAAGAAAAGAGGATTTTATGTAGGCTGCACAATCTAAGGACATTGGTCATGATCAGCTGCTGCTCAGTATCAGCACATGACTGCAGGTTTCGTAAGATGGTGTTTCAGCTTAATCTCTTTTTCCACTGAGGTTGTTCACCGCAGTCCACAAAAGCATCTTGTCCTGAATTAAAACCTGTATGCATCCAGTCACAAGGAGAGGACATTCACCGGAAATCATCAGACCCTTTGTTTACAGACCAACCTCACATTCCTTTTCAGCAATATTCTGATTGTTTTGTCCCTTGTCACTATAACTGATGAGCAAGACCCCATGGGGAAAGGGAAATTTGCATTATTCCACTTGCAAGAAGGAACTGTTAGCTTTAGATTATAAGAGGGAAAAGAAGCCCACTGAAGAAAAAAAATACCTGGAACAATCCCCCCAAACTATACTGGTAATGCAGAGAACTGTAACTGAAGAACATGCTCTAACTTTTAATTCTGCCTATGCTGCACATAAGAATAAGGGTATTCATTAGTTGAATAAGATGTTTTCCAATTTAAAAGTACTTTTCTTATTCAATAGGTGGCCATCAATCATCAACAAAGCAGAAAAAGTGACATCTCTGGTCTTCCAAAACTAGTTGTTATCCATAAAGAATGTATCATTTGCCAGGTGGTACTTTTTAGTGTTCTCTGCCTGGACACAGCTGTTGTATGTCAAGTCAGTGACATGTAACACATTTTTTAAAAGGCCTATTAACACAGTTGTCAGTTGGGTGAAGATGGCTGTGTACTATTGTCTGCCAAGTCTCTCTCCTCCTGCCCAATTAACTTCCTTATTGAGAAGAAGGAAATAAAAACACAGAATCATTATGCAAAATATGTTTTAATATTTACCTGGAAGTAAAGGGGCAGCATGTTCTCAGAGATGTAAGCAGTCCTAGAAGCTAATCAAAATAGTTAAAATAAGCACTGTGTCACACAAAGGTGAGATAGAGGGAAACCAGAATTACAGAGGAATTGTGTGCCCTGGAACTGATGAATTTTTTGAAAACCGGTGGAAAGTAGAGTGTTATTTAGAGGTAGTCTTCACTGGTTCTCAGGAACAGTGTGTAAACAATATTAGCAACCTTCATTTGGAATGGTGTCAAACACAACAGGAAACAGAAGGAGAAATTGGTTTACATATTTAATGTTTATTGACTTTTCTCGTCGGGTTGATTTTAAAGTTGTATTTCTTCAAGTTGAGCCTAAAATTTTGAATTACTCAAGAACCCCACTTGTGACACCACAGCCTCCTGCTTTTATCTGTTAGTTGGTACCCTCCCCTAATTTTAAGCAAATGTCTTCAGGGCAGCTTCATCTGAAACCAAAATGCCATAGATATAGCTGATGCAGTAATGAGCAGATTTTTCATAAACAAACCTGTTTATCCACAAGTCTGTCTGGAAAAGATCTGAGGATCTAAGTGAATATAAAAACAAACAGCTTAGCTGCTGCTTTCCTTGAGCAAATGTTTGTTTTTATTTAACAAGAAAATACAAGGAACTACATTTTATTGGTGTGAAATGGCAATTGCCTCCTTTAGTTCAACATTATTATTTTTTCACAGAATGTGCTGTCTTTGATTATTTATTCGTTATTGGAAAATGACTGCAGATTTAGCAAATGTAATCACTGCCTGGCTTCTTGGAAAAGGATAATTTTTCTGTGTACATTTAACACCTTCTTACATAACTGGGTTAGCTTTTGTCTGAACGGGAAGTTTCTGACAGATGCAGATTTTTAAATCTCACAGAGCCTTCCTGTAACATGAGCAGGGCATGTTCTGAACACCGGGGTCTCCACCTGCCCATGCCAGGGCCCTAGGCTGTCCCCTTGGTCATCCCAACTGACCCAAAATGCACCTTGGGGCTAATGTGGTCCAAAATGCAAAGTAATTTCTCCATTATCATGCAGGTACCTGTGAGACAGGCAGGCCTGGCAGGGCAGCAAGACTCTTCACTGAGTATCTAAAGGGAGACTAGGGGTGTGAGAGGAGACAGGACTTGCTAGTTCTTCCTTCAGGAGGGGGAACCACAGCTGTTGCACAAAGGGATGTGGTCTGAAGGGGAAGATCACTCCTCATAGGCTTTGGATAAACATCCAGATGTTCGAATACATATCTAAATTGAATACAAAGGCCAAAAAGATGATGAGCTGGGGTTAAATTCCAGACTATGACTTAAGAGATTTGCATCCCATTACTGGCTCAATGCCATAGACTTTCTACATTGCCATGTGTAGGTTACTTTCCATTTTATATAGCTTGATTTTCTATTGATCAAATGTGAATAATAAAGCTTTTGATTCATATCCTCAGTTTCTCCTAGTGTATTTACTGCATCAAAGGAGCATAGTAGTCAAAATGATCTCAACAATTCTTTTAGCATCTCCCTATGGAGCAGCAAATACCAAAAAACTCCCTGAAAGATGTTTGTCTAAGTATGTATTAAATGTTTATAGTCACTGAAATCAGAGTAAGGGCTGTCTGTTCTGCTAAAGTCATAAATTCAATTTATGATTGATTTTTTTTTCTTTTTGCAACATGGCAATTAAACATTTTTCTTATTTTGTATTTGTAGAATTCAGTTATGTTTCCTCAGAGTAATCTGTGCACTTGTATGTATTGCAAGTAATCTAGCAATTTGAAGTAATTTTGGTAATTAATTTAGATCATTCAACTTCTATTCCTCCAACTGCTTTGCAACTCGCACTTTTGAAAATAACTAAGAAATCTAGAAGCATACTCAATTTCATTATCAAGGGATTGAATCCAGCTTTCCTGATTTAAACACATCTGCAATTTAGATGTCTAGCAAATGAATTCTCCTAAAATAAATGCCTATGTTTTCTCTAGCCAGTGATGAAAAATAGCTGCCTTTGAAAGCACCTGGAAGAAAGCCCTCTTTGCCTGTCTATGGTCTTATTCTTGAGACCTTTCAAGCAGCTGCCCTTTTTTATTTTTTTTTTATTTTTAATTTTCTGCTGAGACAGGATATACATTAGTACTCTACTAGGTAGTAAACATGATGGCATAAGAAACTTAGGCACCTGCTCAAAGCAGTACTCTAAAATACTGAATGTAACTAAGCTCAGAACGTGTAGAGGAGGGCACTATTTCTATGCACTCCAGACAATTGACTAGGGAACAATTTGTAACTGCCTAGAAGTCTGTTTCCTTCCCAAGCAGGGTGCAGGTCTTATGACATGGACTTAATCAAAGCCATATTTCCCAGTTTTCTTTATGTAGAGTAGTTTGAAATTAAAGACCAGATAAATCACATGTAATTCCTTTTCTAATTAATTCTGAATTATTTCCTTATCCAATAGGCCAGTTGTCCTAGTAAAGAGGAAAATTATAGTAGTGTGTTACTGACAAATTGATATTGGTTTATCACTTCATTATTTTTCAGTCCATTCAAATAAACTGTTCAATAATGTTTTTTCATATTTCAGAAGTGTTGCAGCAATTTAACTGACCCATTTCACTCTAAATTCCTTTCACTTCTCCTCAGCAGTTCCTTCTTTGCTTCTCTTTCTTCACTTCTTCAGAGTATCTTCTGCTCCCTGTGAGTTTTCAGGACTTTTCTAACAGATCAGAGATCACTTTGCCTGGTTTCTTCAGCATTCTTTAGTGAATTTGATTAGGCTCTGTTAACACGCATATATCCAGTATATTGAAATTAGCTGCTACTTGCTTCATTAATGGAATAATGTGTTCCTCTGTCTCCTGAAGGTTCTATGTGAACCCTTTTCATTGCCTCTTACATTTCCTGCTGCTTCTTGTGCCCTCAACTTCAGTAAATGCTTCCATGAAAACTGCAAATTTGCACCTCAGTTATTGCTTTATACTGATCTTGAGTAATATCTCCTTTTTCACTTATATTTTATTTCTGTAAAAGTCCTTGAAGAGCTTTTAGTGCATCCCTAACAGCATGTTATGTAGCTCTACTTCATCTCAGATTATCAGTCTTTTAGGATAGGAAGGAATTGCCTTTGTGATTTGGAACTTTTGGATGCTATCATAATGTAAGAAACAACTTTATGAACTTTATCCATGTCTGTTGGAAACTTTGCCAAGAAAAATCTATTGTTTTGGTTCCCAATCAAGACTCCTTTGATTTCACTGGAAGTATCATAAATGAATTTGCAGTTTGACAGGGTACAACCTTTCCTGTTCCCTAGTCTGGATTTCAGTCTTCTGTACATTCTTAATTATCTTTTCCTGTATCCAATTGCTTTGTGTGAGTGAATATTGCTCATTAAAATCTCATATGGCAGGGAAGAGAACATAGACATGACAGAGGGAGAATGAATACAGCAAAAGACTAACTTGAATTAAAAAAGGGTATACAGATTTCCAGGACACCTTGATGCAAACCTGAGTGGCTAAATTCTTAGTGGCTAAGAATTTGCAAATAAACAGACACTTTATGAAACTTTGGTAAGCTGTACAGTCTCCTTAAACTAGATTCCCCTGAGGAAAAAATAATGTCCTGAATTCCTAACCCTTCTTACTCTTTTCCCTGAATCAACTTGCATTTGTAGTCATGCTTTCAGTTCAGATCAGGTTTCAGGATTTTAAAATAAAAGCAAAACTCAAAAAAACCCCCACAACACTTTTCCTCTGTTGCACAGTTTAATATTAATATCAGATACTACACCTTCATTTATAGCAGAGCATGGTTCTTCAGTGCAGAAGCCAGTTAACTTGAAAAGCCTCACTGAAAGATCATCTGGCCCTTCCCTTACGTATTTCTGTGTGCATTTATTAAAAGGCATAAACAGGAATATGCTGTGTATGCAAGTTTCTGGAGTCTCTTGTTTTCCCTTCGTAGTGCACAAACAAGTCATTTAGGCGAACAAAGTCTGAAAGTGAATCATAAACTTGTGTTGTTGTTTTTCTAAGAGAACTTTCTCTGGTGACTGCAAAACAGAGATACCCTGTGGCAGCCCAAAGCACTGGTTTAGCCCTTAGAATTCAATGCTATTGCAGAGTTAATTTTTGTGGACAGGCTGACAAAATTTTCTAGTAGCTCTGCGCCAAGGTTAATGACATTATGGCTTGGAATATAGCAGAAAGCAACATTAGACTCTGTTTTGAGGGTTATAAGTAAACAGCTTTGTTTATCACTGCATTAAGAAATTTGATATAAACAAACACCTACACTCTACCTAAAAGCCTAAAATTCTACCTAATGAAACCTCATAAACTGGCGATTTGTCTTAACATAAATGAATGATCATGTTTTAAAAAATTGTTTATAAAAAAAAGAAAGAAAAAGGAAAGGCTTGTGGTTTGTGTTTCAATGATTAGGTTGACAGGGGCCAAGTCCTACAGAACTTTGTACTTTTCAGAGGCAGTTGTTGGGCAGCTTGAGCTTTGACACTCACTCTTGTATGTTTACATCTACATTGCACCCCTCTGCTCCTGGGCCTGGGTGTGTACCTCAGCCATGCTGTAAATGAGACCAAGGCAGACAAAAGCCAGGCATATGAGTCAGACAGGCACTGCAGCATGCCCCACCTGGTAAGTCTAGACACAGCCCATGTGCTTAACAGTGCTAAGATGAAACTGCAGATAAAAACAGCCCTGTAATTGGAGCTGTTTTCATAGGGACTCAAACTTTGATTTGATGTTTAAAATATATTCTTCAAGTAAGACTTCTTTTATGAGTCTGTTGAGTCATAGAGACCTAAAATCAATTCACCTTTCTGCCACAGAATTTCTGTGTGGCCTTGGGCAAATCACTTAATCTCTGTATCCCTATCTACAATTACAAAATGTTAAGCCACCTTCTTGTAAGCATTTTTTTACATGAGTAAATAGGGAATGAAAAAAAAAGACAGCAGCTTAGAAGAGGTATTGAAGACATGAAGAGAAAGAAAAGAAGCAAAAGGAAGAGACAGAGACGTGTGGGATATAGGAAGCGGACAAGGAAGAAAACATACAGTAGGAAGAAATGAATGTGAGGAAAGCCTCAAAGAAAGTTACCTCATATCGAGCAGATAGGGTTCTGCAAGTCATTTGAGAAGTAAAGGATCAGATGCACTAGCTAACATCTGCTTGGAATAAGCTGCATATGTGTGAGGAGGAATGCAGGAGAGAGGGAGGACAGCCCGCACTGCCTGAGAAAAACAACTGTCAAATGATCAAAGGGTGTCGATTTTCTCAGAGTACAATGACCCTTTGATCTATGACTCTTCCCATAGGTAAATACTTGGATGAAGGATTGAGGGGTTAAAAGTGAATAAGTGACAAAACAGCCCAGGAGTGTCCTAAGGTTTCAGTGTTTTCAGACTAGTCTGAAATCTTCCATGTAAAATAATAGCAAGAGGAGAAATTCTGTCAAGGTAACCCAGATAAAAAAGAAAACCGAAACAGTTGATACTGAATATGTGTAAAGGCAGTGCATATGTAACTTCTGATATTCAAAACTCTAGTTTTGAAAATAAGTGTTACTAATTTTGCAAGTTAAAAATTATGAGTCACTCTTGAAAAAAGTAAGGGGAAGGATTAAATATCTGAAGATTTAAATAAATGAATGCCTTATTATTTCCTTCTGTTTGTAAGTCTTGCAAAGTGGTTACACATTTCTTCACTAATCATGATTTCCAGGAAGCCACTTATTTAAAATGAAAGATGAAATTCTAACATATCCGTATATGGCTCCATTCCACAGCAGGGACTTTGGTAAAAAATGCCCTTTACTGTGAACCTTGAAATACAATATTCTGTGAGTTAGCCTCCTTGGAAATTGCACTGCCTTCTAAGTGGCCCCAGCCTGGAGACCTTATTGTGGTGAAACTATGTCCCTGAAAAAGACAAGAAAAAGATCCCTCCATGTGGATTTCTAAGCTGAATTGTTTATGGTTATGGAAATTCCATAATAGTCAACAAGAGTGTTAGAAAGTACACTAGATTACTCGTTTTTGCAAGAATCTTACTCAAATGATTAAAACATGGATCCTCATCAATATTTAAAGCACAAAAATCACTTTAGTCTTGCAAATGGTCTGAAAGTCAAAATATCAAACTTGTTAATGATATTTCCAGAATGTGGCTACATGTCCAGAGCACCATTGGTTGGATGGTAACTTCATTGTACAAATTAAATTATAACAACAATAATATATGGAACCATTGCCTAGAAAACTCTCTCTATTACCTTGTAAAGGCTTGGATTAAGGTAATAGAAATAAAAATACATTTAAACAAAAATTACTGTCATAAGACACATTGTCTAGGCATGGGAAGCACTAACAAACACCCTTTCTTGAAATGTCATATTCAGTCTTCTGAAGATGATGATGGCAATTCAGAGGCCAACTTCCATTTTCAAACAAGCCATTCCTTATCTCAAGCCCCATTGTTTTCTGTTGCTATTGAGTGTGTGAACTTTAGAGTTTTTGACACAAAGAATCATGCTCCCTGCAGTTGTCTCTTGCCCTTGAAAACATAAACTTTTAGAACTCTTCTGCTGCTTGGCAGTCCTCGGAATTTCTCATGTTGTGGAAAGGAACAGTTTAAGTCAGAGCTCGGGAAAATGTCACTGACTAATGAATTTTCTAGATGTCCATAAATGAGGTACTATCCATCCTTCCCTGGTGTCATGAAGCCTTTGGTGAATTCATAAGGGGCATTTCTTTTCAGCGAATAGATAGAAAAGATTAATAGAAGTTGCAAGGGAAGCATTTGCTTTTCCTCCTCAAATGTTTTGGATTTGTGACTAAAAAGTACAACCAACACATTGCCATTTTAGCTGTTGCTGAGCAGTACTTGCACAGCATCAAAACTTGTCTTTTTCTCACTCTGCCCCCACAGGGAGCTGGGGATGTGTGTGAATTGGGAAGAAAGGCAGCCAGGGCAGCTGACCTGGACTGACGGAAGGGATACTATGCCATACTATATAACCTTGTGGTCAGCCTTAAGACCTATGGAGAGGGTTGGTGAGATGTAGTCATTGCTCATAGCTGGCTGAGCATTAATGTACTTGGGGCAGGCAGTGAACGATTGCTTTTGCATCAGTTATTTTTTCCTCTTTCCTCCATTGTTCTTCCCATTCTCTCCCTCATCCCATTGAGGAAGATGAGGAGCAAACAAGCAGCTGTGTGGAGTTTAACTGCCAGCTGTGGTCAATTCACCTCAGAAATTAAAAATAAACTTGATCCTGCATGGAGAGAAATCTCCTACTTATTTCTGTGCCAGTTTTCTGTTTGTAAATGCATACAGTGCTAGATTGTTACAAGCTCCACGAATATATGAGGAGTTGCTCTCCATTGCAAGAAATTGCCACGTGGTCTGATCATACCACGCATATGTAGCATCATCAGTCACAGTGGGTGGGCTTAGGTGTTGGCTGATGCCTTAAGATGACGCTGAGCAGAGGGTCAGACTAACACTTAGGATACAGCGATGATACAAGCTGAGCTGACTTGTCATCCCTTCCCTCCTGGAAGCAATAGCTTTTTATGACATGCTGAATCTATTCATTTACAAAAGAAAGAGCTGTGAAGGAAATAGTGTCACATTTTCAAAAGCTGCTGGCTTTGATGTGTGCATCAGGCCATCTGAAATCATTGTGTTTAAGGGGAAGCTGGAGATTGTGCTTACAGCTGACAGATGATGTTTCCACTATTGTTAGTGCAAGCTTTGGTCTTGCACTTCTGTCACTGTCCATTTAATACAGACGTGCTACTAAACTTATGCCTCATTGTCAAACCACCACAAAATCCATAGGGCAGTGTGACTGGAAAATTAGTCTGTCTTCATGTCTTCAGGCTGACAGGGACTATAACTCATGTAAATGATGTTGTCGGTAGCCGGAGAGAGGCACAGCCACGTGCTGCTGCTAAGGTATGTTTAGATGCTGTGGATACTCTGTGGGAAATAAGAGGAAAAAAAAGGGGAAGAATATAGATATCATAGGTAGGGATGGTGAAAGTTAGGTGTAAAAGAAAGATATCAAAACAAATTATTAGACTGTATTTCTTTTGTATTTCTTTGATATTCTTGTGCATATAAAGGGAGTATGCCACCAATGTTTCTTGTTTGAATATAGAAAGGAGACAGATGAAAATACATAATATGTTTTTGCTACTCCTTAAGCCATGTCAACCAGCAACAAAGACACCCATTCCATTTCTGAGCTCAAGAGAAAGCACTATATCGTGTCAATCAATAAACCCAAATCCACTGTAGCCTTCAATAGATGACATGTAACAGTAGCATTAATCCTTATTGAATAGACTTGTTGTGAAGCATCATTCATTTACCTTCATAAAGCACACTAGATCTTCAAATATCAATGTACCACATGCTGTGTGTGGAAAACATGTTTGAGCATGGCAGTAAAATGACCAATACAGCTGAAGTCCCACATATCTGCAAGCAATGATCATGTGTTGGGCTGATTTTTATTTAATTCATATTGATGTTAATCAAAAACGACTTACATGGAGTTATAGAAGTTACCTTGCTGTGATATATGTGAACTACAATTAAATGTGATACATTTCTTAATGTTTAAACTTATAATATCTATTTTAAGATGCTATAAATCTGTAGCTAGTTCTTCTATAGGACATTTACAAATCTAATATAGACATAGATCTGATCCTTCAACAGAATTATACCAAGTGGCATAAGCTGAGGATCTGTCACAAAAGGAAATTGGCTACAGGATATAATGAGATTATTCATTGTGATATGGATAGAGACTGTGATGAGATATCATGGCTATATTTCATTCTGTTGAGAAAAGACTTGATCTATAAGAAAATTAATCTAGTGGAGTAATTACAAGCTTCTTTCCTAAATCCCATCCTCCAGCCTGATTAAAAAAAAAAAGGAAATCTTAACTAGGGCATGTGAGAAGCAAATTCAAGATACTTCTACCTTTTTTTAGGATACCTAAAAACACTCTGCCAATTGCTTATTTAGTTGACAGCAGTAAGTCAGTGTACGATTAGCCAAGTGAAAATCACAGTTATTACTCTAAATTTATGCAAATTTTTTCTTTATTTCTCCATTTTGTCTTCCCTATCTTTTTCTCTTCCATCATTCTCCCATGTGATAGCCCTTCTCTTTAATACACAGCTTTCTCTCTTGCCTGTTTGTTCCCCCTTCATAACATCTGTAGAAAAAACAAGAGACTATCCAGGGAAGAGCATGAGAAAGTTAAGGATTTTCTGAATAGAATGACCCTGAGGTTGAATTGGTGCTATTTTGGACTGCAGAATGTTCTCGTTGCCTTAGAAAGCAGGAGCATCAATCCTTGGAAAGGCAGACAAAGCCTGTTTGCAAAACGTTGTGTATTACTCCATTTCTGTGTTGAAGAAAAAAGGATTTAATGAGCACTGGAAACTGGAAAACCAGAGAATTGAAAATGAAAAGAAAGTTAACCTTGATCACCAAAGCATGCCCCGTTTTGAGAGTGGATCCAACAGATGATACCTTGCAAAGCGAGCATCACTTACTGCAGTCAAACTAAACACTTTATTTTCAAGGTTGACTACCAAGTACTTGGAAAAATGCACTGGTTTCATTGACTAGATGTTCCTCTCTGAAACAATTTGTACAGACCTGGGAAATCATTAAGCATTTTCTGCAAGTACAAATAATGAATGTGTTGTAAGAACACCTCGAAATGATCCTGTGGCAGTGATTTAATGAACAGACTTCTAAATCCTAGTGTTTTGAAATACAAAATAGGCATTGACATGTTCTATTTTCTTTCTTTTTCTTCAGATGTGAGTTTCAATCTTCCGTTTTTTTTGTCCCAAGGTATAATTGAAAAGGGTCCTATCTGAACTTTTGGATTAAAATGACTTTATAAGTAACTAAACAATGCTTGTTTGTATCATACTTGATGCCTGACCTTCCCTACTTAGTTGTTGGGTTTCCACATAAGAGAAAAAAATAGATTCCATATAATTCCTTTTCTGTTTCATGGGCCAAAACATTTGATTTTTTTTCCTATCTTATGGTCTCACTAATCATAAAAAGATAATGATTCCATGAGCAAATCCCAAATAAACTTGTGAAAATGTTACTCTGTTGATATCAGTGATATTTTGGGGTAATCATGCATAAAACACATAATCATGCATAAGGAAATATGTTGAGTGTTTACCTTCAAAACACATCAAAACTTGGATCTCTAAGTGAGAAAGAAAATGTGTGCAACTTCTGGCTTTACATGTTCATCTTTGAATACTTTTTGTTTTACAATGGAATTATCAGACAGAGTTTACGTATCACACTAAATATCTAATGACATGCACATATGTATAATAACTAATTACCACCCCTTTACTTTCTTTTCCCTAGGGCAGCCAAGATAATAATAGCAATTTTTTGGTATTTTTTTTCAACTTTTGTAGCAAGTTGAAAGGCCCTTGAGCTACGTGAAAACTCGAGAATTACATTAATTTATTTCTGTCAAATTAAAAGCATTTGAAAAGACCTAAGCATGACATTTAAGATCCCTCTGACTGTATCTGTATTCTAATAAATGAGGGCTTAGCTTTTTCTTCCTCATGAAATTAATTAAAGAAGTTTATACTGGTGTCATATATCTCCCAGGAAACATCCATGAAAGCTCATGATTCTGAACTGAATTCCTACTGTAACAGGGACGAGACATTCCTTAATGGTCGATGAAGACACAACGGCAATCACAACCTTCTTTGTGGAAGGAAACACAGAGCAATGAGCTCAATGGGCAGAAGAAAAAGAGAAATTGCTGTTTTGGAAGGACCTTTGAAAGAAAAACCAACATGGCAAATCAGGGGGTCTGTGAAAGTATTTCTGATATCTTACTGTGATTTGCGTGGTTTCTTGTACAAATTCTGTGATTGGCACGCGCAGAGGTGAAAGAAACCGAAACTTTTCCTATCTCTCTGTAGTCTGATTCATCTTTTTACATGCAATATGCAAGATGAGTTTAAAGACAAGCAGGTCTTTCGTTTTCACTAAGGCATCAACGTTTTGCCTGGAACTCTAAGGTTTTGAAACAGGTGTCTAATTTAAACCTCTCTCTTTTTTCGATATGGGAAAACAAGGTCCTTTCTGCTAACTTAAGTAATTTTATATTAGAAATTAATTGAATGAAGTTTTCCGGATAAAAATGAATATAAGAAATTAATTTGCCCCTAACTTTTGTCTTGTTTCCTAACCAGCTGCAGCTGGTAATGCTTTTGTTTGAGAGATGGGGGAAAAGACTGCACAGGGCAATGTGATCTGATTGTATGTGCTGTTGCTTCAGTCAGGTAACTGTGGTTTGAACTTATTCCTGCTCTCTCAAAATACTGATCTACTAGCTGGGCACAGGGAACTATATCATATGCAGCTCTGAAAAACACAAGTACATATCTTTCACCTTTGGGACATCTATGTATATGGAGAAAGAAGAATGAGCCATACATGACAAATAGTTTCTTGTGTTAATAGCTTGCCATCTGGGAGTATTGAGTAGTCCTGCTCCACTTGTGAGAATGTGGATGTTGAGAAATACATGCAATATTTTATGGACAACCTCACACTTGTATGCAGAACTTATAAAGCGGGGATCACTTCTGCCTTCCAGGGAAATGCATAGCAAAACTTCCAATGACTTCCATGAGCACAGGCTCATACCCCATGTGGGGTTTTCTTCAGTTCAGTTCAGTATGTTCAAACATATATTACAAAAATCTAATTGCAGTGTAATTCCATCCAACCACCAAGTGCTACTTTAATTGCATAGCTCATATTTACCATATGTACAAGGTCCTAATTTCCTTTAGATCTGTGACTTTCAGAGTGACAAGGCTATTGTTTTGCTGTACTGGTACTTCTACCATGAGAGAAATGGTCCTTTGCATTTCTGGCAAAATGGCAATACTTTACCAGGCCAACTATTTAAAAGAAAAAATGTCAGGTGGCAGAAGAACTGCTGGCATATATTCTTTAAGGAAAACTGATCTCCCTACAGTGATTTGGGGGACCCTGGCTGAACAAACAGCTTGAAATAGCAAAAGTCCATTCACTGCTGATCCTAGCAGATGAAAATAATAAAAGTACTGAAAATAAATGAATCACTCAATCTCTAGAAATAACCTTTTGTATTCAAAGATAAAAGCTTAAGAAACTGGTTAGTTGCCAAACAAAAAAACAAGAACTGCAGTTTAAAATTTATATACTCCTTTCAAGCTCTGTAGTCAGGGTCATACCATTAATTATAGATGACAGCCTGAGGTTTAAAAACAAATGGTTTCAATCTCACCTTTAGGCTGAAACAAAGCAAATGTTTTATTCCCAGGGAGCACTACTCTGGTATGTTCTAGAAGGATTAAAACAGTCTAAAACTGAATGCGGGTGGCCTTTCAGGGTGAAGGTGGTTCTGGGTGCTTACTTTAGTAGCAGCAAAAATAGCCTTTAGGCTTAATGATACCATATTGGCATAATAATTTCTGTTGTTTTGGGCTCTTTATTTAATGGTAAACAGAATAAGTATTAGTGCTTTCTTTAAAAATTAAATTCAATACTTATTCTGAACCTGTTTCTTCTCTACCCTATGGCCTTACATAGCTCTTTACGTTTAAATTACAAATAGAAGACTAAATTAAAATTTTACTTTTTTGTGTTCTATAACTTGTTTTTCTAAACCTGGCATCTGAAAAGGTCCTAAACATAGGACGTAGTGCCCTTTGATGGGAGGTATTAGGCTGGAAGTTACAGGACTTATGAAATTTCTATGTCAATCTGATCAGGCAGACCATGCAGGAGGCTAGGCAGGACTACCTTGACTGTCTCAAGTGCCACTAGATGCTTGTGTTTAGACAACCAATTCAAATTCTAGAAGTCTGTACAAGCTACAAAGAAGTAAAAAAAAAATCAGATCCACTGTGGGTATTCTCTGCAAACTATGTAGATTTACTTGTGCAAATATAATTCAGACTCTATTCTCAAAATTGACAGCACAAGGAGTTTATGTCTTACATGATTCTTTGAAGTAACAATTTTGAACAAACTGTCATGCATCGGTCATTTTAGAGAAGCACCTGGCCCTCGTTCACTTTAGGCCATTGCCTCCTCGTATTATTAATTCTTGTAAAGTATAAATTCAACATTAGGAATATATACATTATATACTGCACATCCTCAGTCCTGTGGAAGTGTTTGCAATATACACAGTCTATTAGGGGAAATTAGCCAAAAAGAGGATGATAATACCCTTTAGAAAGTTCCATAATTATTTTCTTATACTCTCATAGTATATTATTTCTGGAACTTTATTTATTTATTTACTTACTTACTTACTGTCTTATCCACTTATTTAATATCCCTAAACAATCAGCACTCATGAGTAAGCTATCTGCATTCTCAACTTTGTCACAAGGTATGCAGCCTCTCCATTCACCATTGAGAGATTAATTCTGCATACGGAAACTTACCACCCTAGATGCCAATCAAGGGTCTGTTCAGAAGAGCATGTGCAGCATTAATAAAAAGGCTCTGAAGTCTACAGGTTCTTAGGGAATTCTTGATGGCTTTGCATCAAGACTAGTGTTTCTCACTGTGTGGAAGGAAATGCAAGGACTTAACTTCTCCTTTCCACAGAGTGTAGAACTAAAGATTTATCTCCTGTGGTTCTGTAAGACCAAATAGGTAGACTTACTAATGAGAAGACTGAATTAAGACTGAATTCACAAGAAAACGTCCTAGTACTAGAACAGTGGAATTTCTAGGAATCCAGTGAGAACAGAATGACTTGCATTGTGTGGTTAAAGATGTGAACATAATTGACATCATCACTCTTTTATTTCTTTATCTGGGTAACCCTCTTTACCATCCACAACTGTAGGTGAAGTTTGTACTGAGGATGCTTTTTTTAGGAAAGAGTTTCTTCCATCTACAGTCTAGGAAGAGGTGACATGAGACTGGAGTGTACCTTAGAAATATAGAAGTAGATGGCAGAGATTAGCCTTGACATAGCTGATTAACGTGAACTTCAAGTGATTATGTCTGTTTTCTACACCACAGCTGCGAGAATAAGGGAAGGAGTGCATGCCAAAAACTTGCAAGCAGGGAAATAGAAGCTATCAAGACATCCTGAACACTGATTTTGTTGCCAGGACTCAGCATGAAGAATGTATTTTACACCTGCTTAGAGGAAGAGTGGGGCTTTTTTTTTTTTTTGCTGTGCTCTGAGGATATTTCTGGCTGTAGGAGAGAATATTGGTCTATAGGAGGCATTGTACCTGTGTGCTCTCACAAATTTCGAGTGTTGTGGATCTTCAGACTGAAAGGCACAGATGATTTCAGCACCGTGGGCTGCAGGAGTGATGGGTTTGTCTGCCATCAGGGAGGTATATGCTGTGTGTGGTTTGCGGATACCACAGCAGGGTTCTAGCTGATAGGCAAAAATCAGTGTTCTGTAATTTCATAAAGCATGACTTTGTTGTCCTTAGAGTGGAGTTGGTACAAGCAGTGCCAAAACTGCAAACACTGAGAATGTTTAGAACACTGAGAACTGCAAACAATAAGAGTTTAAATTAAAGGATGACTGAGATTTAACTCGATAGCTTGCAGTCAAAAAATAGTCCAGAACTGCAGTGAACAAATATATTTCTATTAGGCTACTTGAAAACCAGGATGGTAAAACTTGTCAACCTTGAGATCCAGAGGGTTCTAAGGGCTGTACTGGAAACTATTTTGCTCTAGCCAGGCAACTTCACCATGTATAAGACTGATGGCAAATCTTGTTTGTTGAAGCAAATATAAAATGCTGTTGGAGGAAGTAGAAAAGAAGTGAAAAATTCAAGACACTACTTGCTGCCAATTTTTGTTGCTTCATATCCTGGTCATTCGTTTTCCTATTTCTTTTTTTTTTTCTCTCTCTTTCAATGAAAATCTCTTTCTGTTACTTCTTGAGGGGAAAGATTTTAACTCTGAGACATCCAGTCATGTTTTGCAAAAGTCTTTAGAAATTCCACAAAATTTTCCTCTTTTCCAATTTTTTTTTTTTAACTCTCACATTCATAGAATCACAGACTCATAAAATCATAGAATGGTTTCAATTGGAAAAGGCCTTAAAGATCATCCAGTTACAACTCCCCTGCCCTAAGGTGGGGAAAGCTTCCAGCAGACCAGGTTGCTTAAAGCCCTGTCCAACCTGGCCTTCATATATAATACCTATTTTACAGGTATTAGACAAAGACTGATTCTGGTGTTTTGAATGGTCTGAAAACTTCAAGTACAGAACCTGTAACACAGGTAAATCAACAGAAACTATTCTTATTTTGAATTGTTTTCATGGTAGTAAACACTTCTCTCTTCATTTGAGAGTTCAGGCATGTTTCCACAGTTTCTCAGTCTTGGAAGAACCTGAAGATGGTATGGTCTTACCCACTAGACATTCATCTTGTATTTCCTATGCGTTTACATTACAATCTGAGTTTGCTGTCAGAATGTCAGTGTTACTAATGATTTGCTGCTGCATCTAATTTCATTCAGTGGGGTCTGAGGCCTTGCACCCACATGCCTATAGACAGTGGCATCCTTAATGAGCTGGAGTTCTAGAGGGACTTGACTTCCTCAAGGAGTCCTGATGTTTGAGAGTAACCTCTGTGACAAAGTTAATGCCTAAGAGCAATCTAGCAAGGTGTGTGGTGTTACTCATTATAATAATCTAGAGGAATGCAGCCACCTTTTTGGGAATCGGAGAGGAGACAGCAGTAGCTCTGTTTGCAATACTGGAGTCCCACCAGAGAGCTTTCTATGTATCATTCCCTTCCATGTTAACTATTCTCAGACCAGAGTTGATGGAGTCAATAATGCTGCTTTGTAATTACTTTTAGACAGTGTGCCTCTGTGTGCCTGTGCGTGTAGGTCTATACGTGTGTGTGTACGTCTATATGTGTGTGTGTGTGTCATTACAGTGTTTGTGCCTTGCAAACTGCACTGAGTGATATTGCCTAACTTCTACTTTGCATATTCCTGCAATACATTTTTTGGAGAATGCGAAAATCAAATTGACATAGGTTTTACCAGTGACAAAAGAGAACCTAAATAAAATTTATGGTGAACATAAACAGAGTGGCTAAGATTTTACTGTAATATGCACTGATGAGATTTCTACTGAAAAGAAAACACTATTCTAAGATTCATCCTGCTAGGAAGCTCATACTGACTTTCCAATTTAATTCCCTTAGTGAACAAGCCAGAGTGTGTATTTTGTACATGGTACAGAGTACTACATTCTCAGCTCCCATATGGCTTCTTCTGATGAGCATTTAGAAAATTCTGCAATGTGGAGGTGAAACATGATGATGGCTCCAGGATTAGAGGGACACTTGAAATGGGACAAAATAGGGTAAGGAACTGAAAGACAGGAATGAGAACTCTGAAACCCACAACATGCACACATTTTTCAATCATGCTGAAATACTCCAAATAGATAGCTATGATTATTATGCAGAGAGTGTGATTTCCTCTTGAAGAAGCAGAGTGAATCTCAGAGGATTCCACGTGAAAGAACAGGTATTAAACTCAAACTCAGGAGAAAGAACATATCTATATCCCATCAAATGGCAACATGCAGTCAAGCCTGAACTGTTGAACAAATAAAGTGTTAGAGTGGGTTACCCCAAAAGACAATGAATATGATCAAAACAACCTGGAGAAATTTCTTAATGAACTAGCAAAGCATGTGGAAGAGTGAGAAAAATAAGATTAAACCAAAAAAATCAAAGGGAGAGCTAACAGGGACTGTGCCCGTACTGAGGGACTGGGAATGAGTCCCAGCAATAAGGTCACTTTGGCTGCATCCCAGATTTCTGTCAGGGTAAGATTTGAGTGCGTGTCAGTCCCTTCCAGCACTCTGGCTTCCATGTGAGGGAAGCCCTGTTGTACAGATAGTCAAGGATACACAAAGCTCTCCTTTTCACAGAAGGAAAAGGAAAGCTGAGGTGTGGGACTCACTGCTCTGCAGCCTTGACCTGATTGAGTGGCATTTGAGATAAATGCTACTAACTTTCTACAAATGGATTCACTTTATGGAAACCTCAATGTGCCTGACAGCTGGAGCTGTTAACAGAGCTATTAATAGCAAGATATCAATAAAAGGATGATATACTGCTGGCTATCTTGATTAAATCCTTTCCATTGTGTACTAATTGCATTTTTTACAGATATGTGAATTTTATGTATTGACTAGGCTTATAAGTTTAGCCAACTGACAATAGTCTTGACAAATAAGATGAAATAAATATGAATACCTTATAGTTTTGAGATAATCCTTAAAGTATGAATGACCAGGGCAATACATTTTAAAAAAACAACCAAAATTATGTTATCATAGAACATGTGATGTATAATACCACAGAAATATGTGAGTTTAATGAACAAGATTGAGTGTTAATCTCTTGCATTCAATCCTATATGGTTTTGGCCTCAAAAAATTTCATCTTTCCAAAGAATTCAAAATAATTGTGCAAAATTGGTCTTTTCAGAAATATTTGTCCTGATTCTTCATTACATCATAGTTTTGGTGCTGGGTGGCATCTGTCAAATTAGTTGTGACACATTACTACTCTAAGAGGCATTTCACATAGTAAACACAGTAAAGTGCATCTTAGTCCTGTACAAAGAAAAACATCCAGCTGCCTGATTCCAGCTGGGACTGCAGTATTACCCCAGTTCTGTGAAAGATTAGAGCACCAGTTTTTAAATAAGTGATTTAAGAATAACGATTGCATACTTCAGTAAAGTTACTCAATATGGAGGCATGATTCTCTTTATTTGCTGGTAAACACAAATGGTATGTTGATTTTCTGTTCTGCATATTGCAACAAATACAATTCCCATAGAGATGTTTGTCATTTAAATTCTGATTTTGAATAAAGTCAGTGAAAACTGTGGATTCCTGTACACGGATCTTTTGTGCTACATCAATTTCTTTACAGCAAAAGCAACACCATGATGCAAAATGCACTACAGTTACTGGCAACTAAGATTAACAGCTCAGGTGTCAATTGCACTGCTGACACATTTTCACTTGGAGCTTGGCTGAATGCCCCAGCTCATTTCACAAAACCCTTTTCTACAGTAACATTCAGATTGTAACAGCTTTCACCTTCCATCCATCTGGCTGAGATGCTGAATAAGCTACCAGGATAGTAAAAGCCTCCAAAACTTTAATAAAGAACATTTTAGATGCCCTACCCTCTTTGGCCCACTAAGGGCCTCTTGCCATGTGAGTAAGGAAGTACCTGGTACACACAGCCTGCTCACCATGTTAGAAAAAAGATGTATTTTCTCACATTATCATTTTGCCATCCAACCACTGCATCTCTATTGTAAGTAAGCATGTTCTCAGACACGCCACATGGGGATAATGCTGGAGAACACTCAAAAGAAGCTGTGCATTGAATAAAATGGGGAAATGCTTCCATGGGCATGCTCTAGACAGCCCTATGTGAATGTCGCGCAGCTGTGAAAGTTGCTGGCAGATTAAGATACTGAGTGTTGAAACTCATGAAAAAAAATAAAATTCTCAGGCTGAGGCATGGCACACTGTATTTGGCAAATCTTAAGCCCTTGTAGTTTAGTCATTCAGCTTCTTTCTCCCACCTCCTCCCTGTGAATATTCATGTGTAGTCTTAGTCTTGCTTACTGCCTTTTCACGTTTTTCGTGGTGGGTGCTGTGACTCACGTTGCCTGCCTCATACTCCTTTCTCCTTGTTCCCCCACAGCTCCTCACATAACCTCCCACATGCCAAAGACACCTCCCTCCATTCATTTCCTATAGACTTCTGTGAGGAGTTGCTAGGCTTTTTCTTCCGCAGAAGATGCAACACCACACAGAACCATGATAACTTGCTGTCCTCATTCCCTGCTGAACCATCTGCAGTGGAGAGCTCCTCCCCTACTCATCTTAGTCATTCTCTGCTATGACACAGCCTTCTCTGACCTCACTTCTTTTTCTGTAATACCACCTACGACACCTACATACAGAAGCTGACGCAGCGCTCTGACTCTCCTTCCTGTGACACAATCATCCGGTGCTTCTTCCCTTCTGAGTTAATTTTTGTCATTCAGTGTTGCTGCTTATCCAGAAAAGAATGCCCTCTTTCTCAAGCAGGGATCTTGCTCCTTGTTCAATCTCCATAATTACAGAGGGTTTGTTATCATCCAGTTTTGTGACTCCTGACCATAAGCCAAATTAAGAAACATTGAAGCACCTGTTACCAGGTTCTTTTCAGACAGTATTGACATGTGCCAGTACCAATCTGGTTACTGATTGGAGAATTATAAAGTGGCCCTAGACATGTTATCTGTGCTGAAGTTTAGTATAGGAGAGCACAGATTAAGAAAACCCCAAACCCTTCCTAAAAGAAAAAAACAAACAAAAAAAAAAACCTGAAAGGCTATAAAAACATTCAGTCAGTGACTGCAGTTTTGTGAGTGCCTTCTAGAATATATTAAAGGGTGAACTCAAAGCTCTGTGGATCAAAAGTAACTTGATGAAGAAAACTGAGCTAATCCAATGTCAGTGAGGTCAGAAATAACCACGGGTTATTTCCTTAAAGTGACATGATCCAAGCTCATACAAAAAGAGACAAGCAGTTAAAACATGGGCCTTGGAGAAAGCAATGAAAAGATGGGGCTTGTTCAGTGAATTTAGCACAAACTACAGTGGCTATCACATTTTTGAAAATGTTTTAAAAATACAATTTTTTTTCCTATACTGATTTCACAACTTCAGATGTTTTTAATTTAGTTAATAGATTGCATAAGGAACAAGTTCAATAGCTCAGCTGGAACTGTTGAATGCCTCCTTTACATTTTATTACACGAGGTAAAATCACTCTTGCTTTCAAATTAAAAACCAAAACAAAAACAAACACAAAACAAACCCAAACCAAAAACCAACAAACCCCCCCCCCCCCAAAAAAAAAGGTTTGTTTTGTTTCAGAATTATTAACTGAAAATAGTCACATTTCTGTGAGATCTAGTTTATTACACCAGTGCAAGAGACCAGTTGGTAAAATGCTAAACTTGCACCCTAGGCTTTTATGCTATACTTACATGTCCATGTAGTGAATTGTATTTATGCTCTGAGTCAATACATGAGCATTTTGGATAGAGTAATGACATAATTTTTTTTTATACTCAACTTTTGGAAGCAATTTTATTCTTGTTTATTCCAAGCTCTACTGTACAGTGCTTCTTCCTGGCAATGGGCTACTAAAAGCATGCATATTCCATAACTCCTACACCCCATGTTATAAAAAGCTACAGAACAGCATCCATGTGATGCCATCCACAGGGATACTACAAGAGCTTGTTCAAGTCTTATATCCTATTTATATTTTGAGATCTCCAGCAGAACACATTTGTACATTCAATTTTCTACTTTTTAGTATAATATCTGTTGTCCTTGTCCACGAGAATGAAAAGAGAAAGAGCCAGTTGCAAAATATTTCTTCTGATTAAGTCAATAGACTTTTATAGTTTGTCTCATCTGAACCAGGTGCCCCTTTCTGCTTCATGATGAGAGACCCATACACTGAATTAGGGATTTCTGCTACATGCCTATGGTTACCCACGGGGTTTTGGGCATTTTGGAGTAGACATGCTTTTTTTAAAAAAGCGTTTTGAACAGGTAACTGCTTGAAGTGACCACTACACTTCTGTCACCACCTAAAAAGCATGTTGAAGTGAAAAGGCATGAAAAAGACATAAATCCTTTAGCCATCAGGATCTGTTTAGGATCAGATAAAGTAGGATTCAGAAAAATTTGTTGCATGGGCAAAATAGAGGTTGCTGAAGCAGCCTAATCACTGGAGAAATGTTTGCAAAACTGCTAACTTCTGTAGGAATTGCAAAAGGATCTATTTCAGACCTCTGAGTTTATTTACAGTCAAAACAGATAACTATGTATTCCTTTAAAACCTTGGTTGCCTTCCATGTTTAAGGTAAATGTGTGTTTTAATATAGCTATGTGGCAAAGTCTACAAACACCAAATCAGTTTATATGGATGCTCTCGACTTACAGTACTTTTTCTCCCCAACTACTTAATTTTAAAAATATAGTGAAATATTTGCCTGTGAAGAAGAAAGGTTTAAGCTGTGCCTCTCTCATGCACAGTATAAATCCAGTCATGTCAAAATGTTCTTACATGATCACAATATGTGGTCTTTCTTTATAAACTGACATAGTCAAGGGTGTCTATGATGACTGTTTGAGCTGTTCAAGTTCGCTCAGTGTTCATCTGTTTAGGAATAGTTGATGGTATTTGGTTGCCAGTAACCTATTGCATGCATATATATATGAATGCCATTTATGGGAAGATGAACAACATCAAACACAAGCTATGATTTTAGACACAGAAAATATTTAGTTTATTCCTATTCAAATGTAGCCACTCTCCAGAACAATAATCTTCTATCTAGTTCCTGCCACTACCATCCTACAGCCTCAGCTAATGCAATCAGGACAGTAAAGGAGACCTCCAAGACCAATTAGTTTGTACTTTAAAAGCAAAATGATTCACTCCAATTTGATACACATATAGATGCGGCATGAGTCGGTAAAAATTCTTATAAAGACAATAGCTTTTCAGGCTAGGAAAAGAATTTCAGGGAAAGGCACAGAAAAAATTTAATGACCTTTAACTTTTGGCATAAAAGAAGTGTTGTCTAAACCCTGGAGTACATTTCAGGGAGAATTTGAGGAGCTAAGGGCAATCTATGCTTAGAGAGTTGTGTGAACACCTCCCAGTAGGTCAGAGATGAGTTTTAAATATTGCCTGTTCAACATTCTCTACCTGTGCAGAGAGATCAGAGGACCCTAGAATTTCTTTCAAAACTCAAGCTTAAGTCTTTCTCTTCCCTCAGAACATGATGAGCGAGTAGTGACAGGTAAAATGGATACCTTGATAAGTGTAGAATCAGGCAGAAAGTGCAAGACAAAGTATCTTCTAGCGCCATGTAAGGATGAGATGGAAGGTGTCCCTGCCCTTGGTGGCAGGGTTGAAACTACATGATCTTTAAGGTCCCTTCCAACTCAAGCCGTTCTATAATTCCATGATACTATGGTTCTATGATTCCATGATTCTATGAAGGACTGAAGAGCATATGGTTGCAGCAGGTCTGTTCCAAAGCATCTACTGACTTTATGACCTCAAGTGAAGTTGTAGCACTGCAGCCCCATGGTGTGAAAGGGACGTTTGCACCTACCTGTGTAAGAGACTGTTGAAATACGACACCCTTTGCTGTGTGATACATTTGTATCAGAGGAAAGGATGAAATTTTCACAAGTACTTGCTTTTTTGTTTGTTAATTTTCTTAGTGTTTGCCATGCAATTGAAATGTTTCTATAATTCAGCTTTGGACAGATTAGCAAGCGGTTTATAGGCCTACTGGTATATGCTTAGATCAGCAGTACTAAGCAACATTTAAGAATATTGATTGAGCTTTATCTATTCTGAATATTCCATTTATATTACTTTAGGGCTTTAAAAATAAAGTATTTCTGTATGGATCAATTACAGGAAAAGCAGAGGCTCTGTGCTTCTCTCTGGACATCACATGGCCACATGAAAGAAATTATAACATTCTCCATTCCTAGAATTAACTAGATGGCTCTGAGTCACACATTTGGCATAAGCAGAAATGTTCCCAAATTAGGAAATATTCAAACTCTGAGTTTTTGTTCAGCTTGTTATAAAACTGTGAGCTGGCTGTGAATGTCAGAAGCAAATCCAAATTTTACCAAGCTCCAGGAATGTTCAACCCCAAGATATGGGGGTTCTATTAAGATCCACATCTAGATTTATTAAATATATCATCTGATTTCCTAAGGACGTAGAACTTATTTGATCACACTACCTGTTAGTACCTACATAATAAATTCTGATTAAACTGGCCAATTGCACTCAATCTGGAAAGAGTGATAGGCATCTCAGAAATATGTATATGCCTACAAGCGTGAGTGATGAATGCTCCATAAAGCATCCCCTACACTCTTTGCATGAAACAGGTATTCTCCCTTGCCTTAAGTGCCAAGAGACCTAAAAGCCCTACTACATATGTTATGTAATTTTGTGCATTAAGGTTCCCAGAGAATTTTTCAACCAAAAACGTACATGACTAGAGGTGTGAGTGCAACTAGAATGAAGTGCCAGCATAAGAGGAGCTAAAAGTTAGTTTTGAACTGAAGTTGCTCTCAGATGGAAACCTAATGAAATTCAGTGAATATAGTTTAAACATTTGCGGCTAAGGATTAAAAGAAAGGAGACCAAGAAACACGCCACCTGCTTACTACAGAAGAGGAAACAATTCCTTTCTTACCACTGTTTATCTTGTGCAAAGTTACGTAAGTTAAGAGTGGAATAAAAGTCTTTGAAGAGATACAGGTATGAGTTTATATCATACTGGATTTTCAGAAAGCTATAAGGCTGGACAAGAACTCAGAAATTTTATGAGATCATCATTTCTGCCTCTGAACACCCTGTCCTCAGCACATAAGTATTGCAACTCATATGCTCCATGTTCAAGCAGAGTTTCTTCAGTTACACAGTTATCATTGTAATTATTACACTTAAGAGCACATTAACTTGCTTCAGGGAATTAGAACCCAGAAAAATACTACTCCTGAAGAAATAAAAGATAACTGGGAAAGGCACCAGTAATATCTGTAGAAGTAGCTCCAGGAAGGGAAGAGTTAGCAATGGATGTTGGATGAAAAAGATCAAAACAACAAATTCCCACATTTTGAAACAATGGGTGATATAGGAACACTTAAGTATACCAGTGAGTTTACCTAAGTTCCACTGTGATTTTCATAGCTTATAGCACATGTGCCTACTCTGTTCCTAGCAGACTAGTGCATGTCCACCCAAAAAATAAAATAGGCCTAATAGATTCTAGCCTTAATTTCTCATAATATTCTGTATTCTTATTTTGTGTCTAGGTATGTTCCCAAAAAGAACAAATCAGTTTCACATGTGACAACAGTCATCTGTATTTTAGTATTAGGTAATACATGCTCTGGAAACATATTTTAAAAGAAATTATCTATCTGACAAGAACAAACTCTTTATATGCTCAAAATCCTCCCATTAACTCATGATTCCTTGAAGGATTTCTGTTTTAATCCTGCACCATCAGCAATATTAGGTTTCCAGAACTGAGTCCCCTGAAGCTGCCAGTAATTGGGGAATTTAAGAGCTGAATAAGAAGCCTCCACTACAGGAAACAGGCAACAGCACAAGTGTTTTCCAAAACATATCGTAACCATAGTTCAAACTTTCAAAAGCCTAGAAAACATCAACATTGCCCCTTTTTTTTTCTTTTTTTTTTTTTTTTCCCTAAGGAGGCATAGGAGTGGCAACAAAAGCTGTTACATTGCACAGGTGTGTTTCTAATAGACTATACTTGCTGACTGATCGAAAAACCCTCTGGCAAATATCACCAGCAGACTAATACTACTGAGATACAGAAGACAGGATTCATTGCAAAAACACAGGTAAGTTATGCCATTTTTAACGTCTAGGAATCTTCAAGACAGTTGCAGAGAGATAGATGATACAGGATATGAGGAAGATTCACACCTTTCAAGAGTAGCACCTACCTTTGGGCAATTAAGCCTCACTCTAGATCTTCTTTTAGTACCACAGGAGGGTTCTGGATTGCATATAGATAACCATGTACAGGTAAAGGTGCATAGACAAACACTGAAAAAACGTCTTAATTAAAGATCTTAATTTAAATGTTAATTGTGTGGGTCTGTTGTAGATATCCTTACTGCAGCTACCTAGGGATCCTTCATTTTAGCCTAAACATCTGCTTTCTGGTATCCTGCGTAGGTTCCAGCAGCCTCTTCAGAAAGGCACAAAATTAATCTAGGTCTTTTGTCATATTTTGCAGGTCCATATGGTTGTTTCACATACTGTAGTGCATTTCAGATGACACAACTCCAACATTTAGTTGACTGATTTGACAGATGACACCTAAATATGAGTATGCTACTAGTTATCTTTGTACTTTAGTGGCAACTATGCTATTAATGTTTCTTTTGTGTGTGTGTTTGCCTGAGATAGCAATGGACTTTGTCTTACATACATGTGTATATTTCCATTCTCCTTCTAAAAAAGAATTTGAGAGGCATTCTTCATCAGATCAATTGAAAACTTTAAGTCGTGTAAAAAAAGAAATATATAACTATTAATCCAATGTCTATGATAAAACCTTTCACACTCAAACATTCAGACCTCCACCTAATGATTTTTGTCTAAGAATAAGTTGAACCAGGACAATTTATCAGAAGAGGATCCAACCATATGATTTAAAACCTATAGAAACTTCAGTTTCTCAAATGCGTTCAGCTTGAAAGGCAGTGAGCTAAATCTGGAGCTGTTCAAACAGACCAAAGTAGTGAGCAGTGAACCCAATTTTGCAAAACCTGGCATCCTAACACCAGGATATCTGTGTCTCCATCCAATTTTACAGTGTTCTGAGCACTGCCAAGAGAAGTCTTCTGCTCATCGTGGCACAGGAACACACTATCAGGTTCTCCAGAGTCACTCATTTGTACTTCATGTAACTTATTTAATGGGCAATATTGTCAGTGACTAGGTGATTTTGAAAATGCAAATCTGATGAATTTTCATCACTTTATTTAACTAAGTAAATGACTGGTGATTTTTAGTACAACAGTGGTACTTGACTAGGAGATGTCGTAGAGAGCTGAGCCGTAAAGTCCTATTGAATGTACTTTCAAAGCTGAAAGTGCCTAATTATACTTTCCAATTAGTTAGTGTTGTATGAGGATTTATCAAGATTAATTATCATGATTGTAAACAATTTGTCTTTGAATAATGTAAATGTAAAGTGACTTCTTGAATTCACACACTCTAATAAATAGAGGGGGTCAGTGCCAGTTTTTGTTTGTATATTTGGAGCATTCATCAGTCACATTACTGACATGTAGTCAGTCCTCTGAAACACAACACAGCAAGTTCAGTTAAATTCAGACTGACAGCGTGAAAAGAAAGTTGGCAGAACACAGGGTCCTGTTGCTAAGCAATGCTTGGCAATACAACACGCACATTATGGTGCTTGTGATGACACCATGAGAAGAGATGTTTTCAATTTAATGAAAATCCATCATTTCAGAGGAGATGGGGCGGAGCAGTAGCAAACAAGATGAATGGATGGGAGACATGTCCACAGGGAACTAAATTTTGCTATTAGTTACATCAGCATGAATACATTAACTTCATCAGTGATGCTCTGGATTAACTGTGGAGTGACTGTAAAAATATTCTAAGCATTATGCTGCAACTGTTTGTAAGGTATGGTTAAAAATCAGTCCACATCTTTCACATACTCCTTTCTCACTTCAAGTCAGTGTGAAAATGACAGATAGTTCCACGTGGCTGTGTGCATCACAGTCAGAGTCATGTATCTTGAGGTTACTAGAGCCCTCAAAATGCCCAGTCCTTGACTTCAACCCAGAATGGTGAATCTGCACTTGGGTCTGAGCAGGAACTGCCCAGAGACTTGAATAAGTTCTGGGGTCGATGGGTTGGTGCCGGAGGTGGTGGAAGAGTACCTTTTAACCCACTGAGAAGTATCTACCACAGCTTAAGTCTAATGGATATATTCTGTCTGTCTTGTCCTCCACCTTCCTTCTATGCTCCATCCTTGGCTAGACACCCTCCCTGTGCCTCTAGGTCCAGCTCTACCACCATCATTCCTGCTATAGCCCTAAACAGCTGTTTAGCACTTTGAGACTTTGCCTGCTTCCCTTCTCTTTTCTATCATATGAGTCTAGTTGTATGTTTTCATTCATATTTTTTGTAAGGTATCATTACCATTCTAAGCTTACTAATTATTTCACATTTCATAATAGGGCAAACCAAATTTACATCTGCTCTGCAATTTTTAAAGTCAACAAAAGTTTAAATTAACATTTCATCTTTAGTCACTTAAAGAGTGAATTATCAACTATTATTAAGTCAAAGACAAAAATTGTGTTCATTTTGTGTCTATCGTTAAAAAATGGAAATCAAGAGTATTTAATAGTTTTGGAGTCTCATACATCTTCGTATATCCTGGCAAAAATGCTGAGTACATTATCCTCATCCTTGCTTTTGCCCTTGTTTTCACTGGGAGCAAAATCAGACATAAAGCAGGAAGTGATCAGTAATCTGGAGAGCATGGGACTGCTCTACTGTTAGGAGATGACAAGTGCGAATTTTCATCTACATCTTCCAAGTATAGGATCACACAATGACCAGGGAGGATAGTCAGGGTGAAAAGATCAACCAGCCATTCTGTATTTCCAAATGGTAGATGGCATCTCTATTGTGATGCCATTACTTGAAACATGGTCAAATCAGTATGAAGTTTTCAAAACTGGCTATTGTTCTGTGTTCTAACAGCTCTAGGAGGAGCCATTTAAGTTCACTAAAGGTTTGCTCTTGTAGGTGTTGAAAGCTCTGGGATGAATCAAACAAGTGTTGAAGAGTGTAACTTAAGCACAAAAGAAAACTCAGTGAAACCTAGGAATGCATGGGAATGCTTTGCTAAATCAGATCAGTATGGCTAGTGTGTCACAAGACAGCGCCAGATGTCTATATTTTAAAATACTCCAAAATCTATGTTTCCATGAAAGAGGCATCATTAACTGCAGGAGAAGTTACATGGTAAGAGACAGATAGGATTTTAGTCAGTATTATGTGTTGTCTTCACTTCATACTATTTTGTTTTACAGATATTTTCCAAGCAATCTATTACCTCTTTCCCTCTACTACAACAGCTCTGTTGGGATAGAATGTCCTTTCTTATAGAGCATTCAAATATGTTTTTAATATGCACTTATTTCAATGAGAAAACAGAGACTTTCAGACTGCTAAATTGCTTGTGGAGTAAGTGTGTTCTCACAGGAGTGAGGACACCTCTGCAAAGATTCACCATCATCACTGTGCTGCACCCTGCCCCTGCTCTGAAATTCACCCCTTTCAATTCATGTCTCTTTCTTACCTGCAACAGATTAATCAAGTGAGTTTGGGAGCTTATAGACCCGCCTGCTATATTTTTAGAGAGATAATAAAAGTCAGAGAGAATCATGGATGAATTCCTTGTAGAAAACAAATATTTTTAAAACATGAGGGTACCATGTGGCTTTAAGCTAAATAATTTGACAAACAGCTAAGTCTGAAATTTTACTTTTAATATCAGATTTCTTAGATTCTATATTGTTAAGAGTCATGGTGATGATTTTCAAACCAGGATAAGAAAATACTTTACTTTCTATGTGGTACTGCATTTGAACTACTCCTATAATAACATTTATCCCAGCATTTATGATGAAGAAGACTATATCTTAGAAATACTGCATCTATTCAAAGTGATTCTAAAATAAGTCAGTAGTGAATTTTCCTGTTATTTTGATGGCTAAGGAAAGAACACAGTGAAATTAATCTGATATTCCTGAAATTTTTATTCCTCTTTAGCTTGATACAGAACAAAGATATCTGATTCATTTATATTATAATAATTACTTGTGATTAATTAATGAATTATGATTGCTATCTTTAAAGAGCATGTCATAGAAATAAGAGAAAGCTTTTGTGTTTGTACATTTTATAATAAGATCTCACCAGAGAGAAAGTCATAGTTCAAAGGTAGCAAGTTCCAATCTGAATGATCAGATACTGGTGTAGGGTTGTGTTTTTCTTTCAGAGGAAAATGTGCTATTTCTTTACTTTCAGCCACTCTTCCCTTATCTCTTTCAGTCTACTAACACCTTTCTGTGTCTTTCGCTAGACTCTTTTTTTGTGTCTTCTACCACAGCCTACCCCCCACTCCAAAACACTTCACAGACTGTACTGGTGTCTTCTATTCATTCTTTTAAAACTTGATACACCCTGAAGTCAATAATTAGCATATCATAGTTAAATTGAAACAGTGAAAAACCAGAGGAGAACAAGAGTGTCAGTTGTGAATAAAAGCTAAAAAACTTTGTAATTTATTTGCCTGTGTTAGTTGTAAGTAAACTGAGGGGGGCAGGATGTGGTGTGGGGATGTGCTTAGCTTAGTTTTCTGGTGAAGCTGTGACTAAAAAGAAGTGCCAAATTTCACAGTGCTGTTAGTAGAAACAGCAAGGTGCCCTTATTTAACTGAAAAAACAAAAGTCAAAGGTGGGAGGTAGAGAAGGATATCTACTTAAGGTTAGATACACATTTGTGTTAGGTGAATAAGATATCCCTCCAGATGCAGTTGAATCATAGTACGTTTTAGGTTGGAAAAGACCTTTAAGGTCATCAAGTCCAGAAGTTAATCCAGCACTTCCAAGTCTAGCACTAAACCATGTCCTTTTTAAGTACCTCCAGCGATGGTGACTCCTCCACTGCCCTAGGTAGCTTGTTCCAATGTTTGAGAATGCTTTTCATGAAAAAAAAATCCAAATATCCAATCTAAACCTCTCCAGATGCAATTTGAGACCACTTCCTCCCATGCTCTTGTTGTTACTTGTGAGAAGAGATGGATCCCCACCTTGTTACAACCTCCTTTCAGGTAGTTGTAGAGAGCAATAAGGTTCCTCCTGAGTGTTCTTTTCTCCAGGCAGAACATCCCAGCTCTCTCAGCTGCTCCTCACAGGACTTGTGCTTCAGACCCTTCACCAGCTTTGCTGTCCCTCTTTGGTCGTCAGCACCAAGGTCAGGCCATAGTTCCCTGGATTCTTCTTCCTGCCATTCTTGTAGATGGGTGTCACATTTTCTAACTTCCAGTCAACTGGGACCTCCCCACTTGACCAGGACTGATAGTAAATGATCAAAAGTTGTTTGGTGAGCTCTTCTGACAGCTTCCTCATGCCTATTGGGTGGATCCCAATCATCTCCATAGACATTTATGGGTTAAGTGATGTAGCAGGTTGCTGATGATTTCCCCTTGGATTGTGGGGTTTCATTCTGCTCCCTGTCTCTGTCTTCCTGTTCAGGGGGCTGGGTACTGGAGAACAACTGGTCTTACTGTTAAAGACTGAGGTGAAGAAGGTGTTAAGTATCTCAACCTTTCCTTCATTCTTTGTTACTATGTTTCCTCTTGCATCCAGTAATGGATGGATATTCTCCTTATGCCTCCTTTTGTTGCTTTTGTTGAAGGTACCCCCATGGAAATAAGCTGACATGGCCTTGTTGAGTTATGTATCATGAGGCACTTAAAAGGGAGGTGAGAAGGAGGCATCTCAGTCAGGGGAACTAGATGTTCCTCTCTTTGCAGGACAGAGTTATGCACCATTTCATGAAGAAGTGATAATTATAGTAATTTTTCATGTACATGTCCTTTACTCCAGGCTTATGTGAGACAGTCAGAAAGAGCAAAAAGAAGAAGGAAAGCCATGATCTTCACTGCTGCTCACAGTCTGAGTTATCCCTGGAAAAATCCTATTTCCACTAGAGACATCTTGTATCCTTCTCTACAGCTGTAAAATGTATCTGCATTTTAAGTTGAGTACAAAAACCAGCACAACCAGAGCAATAGTTAGATATTGAGTAAGTTGCAGGATTGCCTGAAAAAACAAAGATACTATATAGTTATATTTTATGAATTTATGCTCCTAAAAAGGGCATAAATATTTGACAACAGAGAAAGCAGACTTAGAGACTCAACAAATTCAGGGCTAGCTCAATTAAAAAAAGAAGAAAAAAAGGAAGACTCAAATCTTTTAAACAACAACTTAATGAGAAAAAAGTCACAGATCAGAAGTGAAACAGTTCAGGATCAAGGTTACCCAGTCCATAGCTCTAAACCAAATAATTATTGTGAGCCAAAAATGAGCCACGAGGAACAAAAGTAAATACAGTCTGAAAATATACAGCAAAGAGTTGTCATTTTCAGAAACCAGTTGCATCTTTTCACCTTTACGCATAATTCGTGAAATTCCACCTCAGTTTTAGGTAGCATCTAATTTCTAAGACAATATAAAAAATAAAGCTTAATGCTTCTCTAAGCCTGCCATTGCAAGGTTATTGTCCTGGTTATTATCCATTGAGTGATAAATATACAGGTTCTCCTGGCAGTTGATTTTGGTAGTTAATGAGTTTCACCTGAGACATATAGATGGTGAACCATGACAATATCTGACAAAATATTCCTTCCCACCTATTCTGAATTTTTAAGTGGGATCGCTAGCAGTTTTTGTAACTGTCACAGTTTTTGTCAGGCTCTTCAAGACACATTACAGTCTTTGAAGTAAAAGTGAAGAGGTAGAAAGTGACCTGATAAACAGTTACTGTAAAGACATGCACTATTTTCCTTTATTATGTGGCATACCAATTCAAGGGACAGGTAAACTCAGCTTCTGCATTTTGTTCCACTTAGTAGATGAAAATGTTAATAATGTTTTCTAGGTCCATTCTCTAACAGACTAAGGATATTATGCAAGCTCCAGATTCTTAAGAGGTGTGAGTTGCCTTAATATGTTGAAATTTCCAGGAGAACAAATCTGCTGATGGAAAAATAAAATCCCTTCTTATAAAAAGACAAGCATTTCTACCTAATGCTTCCTCTGTGAGTGAAGATTGCAGGAATCATGTTCACTGAGCACTTCTGACAGTGAGGAATGCATGCTTCCTGGAACACGTTAGGAGGATAGCCAGAATTCAATATCACTACTGAGAAAGGTCAATAAAACACAAAGAAGTAAGTGTAAGTCTGTCCTGGAGACACAAAATAAAACTAATAAAAAGAAAAAGAAAGATGTCTGATAAATTTCTGCAAATAGAAAGACCATCACTAATTATCATCATCACTTTAATTAAATCAGTCAGTCAAAAAGCTGCATGAGGTAAACAGTAACACCTAGACCTTTTCTTTACCTTTCTGGATGTTGGTAGGATCTTTCCCTGCTGCACCAGACTAGCAGGTGGGCAGCCCTGCCAAAGGACTTTATGGAAGATTAGTACATTTATTTGTGTGATATATCAAGAAGAGTTTAATCTTAGCAATAAGAACAAGATTTTTCATCTGATGAATTTAGTGTCTTGTACTTTAACCATTATTTGGGATGGAGGAGGGGTATACATCTACCTTGTGTAATAATAATGCAGTGAAGCATCTGAGTAACAGATGTCTCATTATCAAAAAGGGTAGATGCAAGAGAGGTGTCAGGTAAGGTCAGGTGAGGAATCAAACCCCAATATAATTGGTTTTTTTATGGGAGATGAAGTGGAAACCCACATGAAAGCAGTAACTGGTTCAGCCTGCAGCAACTTGCCTCCTAAAAGGATTAGATGGTAGACAACATCACACCAGCACTCTGTGCCTTTCCCTGGCTCCTGCTGGTAGTTCAAAATTGCTTCAAGATGTTGGTTCTAAAACTTTAATGAATCCTTTCCTTAGACCCTCAAGGCAGCTGGGATTAATGGACATGCTTCAGCTGAGGGAACCCCCAGGGGAAACTCTCTGCCACATATGGCACAGCACCCTCAGCTGGGGCACTGCTGAAGGCACATTTGGAGTTTGCCACCATTCAAACAAAATGTCAAGCTCCTTTCTTTGTGCAAGGGCCTGTGTTTGTTTACAGAATGGGTTGGCACTATTTTGCCCAGAGATAATTGAAGATATAAACTGGCATAAACAAGTGAGGGAGTGGAAGGCACTGAGTTCTTACATGTGGTACTAAGAATCCATCTTGAAGAAACTTTTATAAGTGCCAACTTGAATTAGATTTGCTAAACCACCAACCTTTGACTGCAAAGAGTTAGAAACATCCCAGCCATCTATGCATCTTAACAAAAAAGTGAGCACTGCAGAAATTGAGTTCCCCTTATGCTTTGCAGCTTGTCTGTATCAAGGGAGAGGAGAAATCCAGTCTCTCTGGACTTGATCTTCAAAAGAGGCAGAATGTTGTCTTTCTTGGTCAGCTTGAAATGAGTCAGGAAGACAGTGTCCCTTCAAATTACTGGCACAGACCAAGCATTTGGAGGGTGGGATGAAAAAAAAAAAGGTTTATTTAACATATTTCTCCAGTGTTATTTAATAAATCCTCTCACTGCCAGCAGGCAAGGATTAAAATTCTGTGTTAGTATGAGTGGAATGGAATTTGGAATGAATAAACAAAAATAATCCTGGGCACCTTTCCAAGAGAGTTCATAAGAAGAATGGAATAGGAATAAGTGTCTGTCAAAAGACAAGAGTCTAAAAATGAATTGATTCAGCTTCTGGTGCCAAGAAGATTTGACTGTAGAGAAGAGCCTTCATCTTCTTGAGTGAAGTTATGACCATTGACTGTAAATAGGGAACAAGAGTTTTAAAAAGCCTCTCTCTGGTAGTGACAGAAGTGAGAATACCTCTGCAGCTAACAGAACATGATCTACTCTAGGCTAGCTAAAAAGAAAAAAGAAGAGGTTTTGAAATTCCCAAAAGCAAAGCCCTGAGGCTAATCCCACTAGGTAAATGTAATAATACAAAAAATATAGTTTAAAAAAAAGGAAGCAGTCTAATACAGAGCCAAGGGAGCAGCCACTGGCAAGTTGGCCAAAAGCTGGAGGAGGTCATTATGGATTGAGATTTTAATATTCAAGATGCATAAGTGGTATAGAACTCAAAGCTGGGATGATTTTTCCTGTGCTTTTCCAGAAAGATGGGTTTCCCATAGAAATTAAAAAACTACTACAAACCAACAAAATTCCCAATAGAAAAAAAAAATATTGTCAGTATGTAAGTCATTAGAGCAGAATAAAAAAAAGAAACAAATACAATATGTGCTATATTTTGTTAGGGACTCAACAACTATTACAATACACTTTATAGAGAGACAGATGTGGCAGCAATTAACAGATAAAAGCTTTCTACGAGAATACAAAAAAGTAGGGATTGGGGAGTGATCCAACGGATTTGGATGAGGCCCCACATATCTGCTGGAAAAAACACATGAGAAATTTCCTCCAGCCCTCAAGGGCATTGAATACTCAGAACAGCCTTCAGCAGAATGGGGGATACTAATTCCATTAGTGAAGTAACATTGAATACAAGGAGGATCAGCTTTCCAGAAAGTGTTCCTTAGTGGATGTAAGACACCAAGAACATCTGATGTGTCCTACAGCCCTAGTTGTCACACTCTGAAGAAATCATAATCAAGATAAACATCTCAGATCATTGCTAAATTTTGCATATGATAGACTTTTTGCACAACTAAGTAAACCAGTTGTACACCTCAAAGTTATACCAAGATAAAAGTAATTGCTTGTTTCAGTATGTGCATGTCCTGAAAAGGAGAATTCTAGAGAATTCCATAATTGTAGGGGTGACCCAGAGTGTAAGCCAAAGAGCTGGATTTAATTGTCAACTTCCTATATGATATTATATTACATTTAATCTTATTGTATCTCATTCCTGATATGCAAATCAGAGGACTTTTCAATGCTACCATGACAGAAATTTTTTTAGGATGAAAATTAGGAATGATTATGAAGTACTTCAATTTTGTGGCAGTGCAGAAAACAAAAGGTTCAAAAGACCTTGTAAAAAATAGGTCAGGCTGGTTTTTGATACCTAAAATTCTGAAGACAGAAACAAAAAAGACTTTAGATTCATCAGTGTGCCAGTTGTAAACAGCAGAAGTGATGACAGTTGCCCTTCTGCCACCTCAAAAATAATGCTGCAGGAAAAAGAAAATATACTCCTTTACAATGCTGACTCTTAGAAGACAGCAAAGTGATAAGAAGCAGAATGCAGGTAATTGTACAACCTTAGAGAAACAGAAAGTGCAGATGATGCTTTAAATGAAACCTTGAGATATGTCAGGATCTCGGCCATCACTCCAAAATGCAAGGGCCACTTATTGCAGCCTTTTTTCTTTCAACTTGTTCTTTTATCTTATGCCACTCAAAAATAAACATTCATAGATTACTAACCAGATATCCCATTATGGTTCCTCAATTCCTGTACCTCCTACTGAGATGTTGATATTCTTTATGTGCAACTTTCATGGCAAAGAAATACAGAGTACTTCTGTGTCATCCTCAGTATATAAAGCAAAGTTGAAGAATATCTTTTTATTAGACATCCAGTTTGCTACCCCTCACCATGTATTGTTTGGTTAAATTCATAGAAATCCTTTTCAGTACCAGCCTGTTAAGGAACAGAACCTCATTTCATGGGATGCCTTCAAGATTCAAGGATATGTTAAGTGCAGTCTGTTCTTTCCACCTGTCCCCAAAAACATCACAGTTTGCCAGTGTGCAGAGCCTGGGGAAGATCTCTCATCCTTCAGTATTTGCAGCCACCCCCACTTGCAGCACCCATGTTTCTGCTTTGCCACCAGTACTGTGTGGGCTTGCAATTGGTGTGTGGCTTGCCATCTCCATCTATGGAGTGGGTTTCTAAACTTCATGTGGCTCATCTACTACATTCTGCAATCCATCTCAAACCTCCCACCAGCCAAAAATCAAACTACTTTACTTAATTCTTTCCATACACCCCCTTCGGCAGACTAATGATCTGGTGCTGTTTGTTTCCTGGTAGGAGGATGCAGCTCCTCCAACACTGTAACCATATGATTATATTGAGTAGCACCTCTCAGATTTCAAACCTTTCACTGCCTTTTCTGCAACTCCCTGCCAACTGCTCTTCATCGTTGGTAAACAAATCTATCAATGTAAAAGCCAAAAAAAATATATATCCCAAAGTCTTCGTTTTTGCTGTGCCTGCTTGTGTCAGGCCCCTCTTCAGTGAGAAGAGTATTTTGCTTTACAAAGAGTCTCGGAGTCAAGAAACTTTTGGGTGTAAGCAGATATATTAAAAGTGCCTCTCTGACAGTTTAGGTGCCTTGTATGCCAAGTCTGACCAAACCATGTTTTGAATTGCCCAGGACATTACATTCTGTAAAAAGTGATTGTGAGTGGAAACTTTGAGCAACTTGTAATAATAATAGTACTGCAGAGGACCATTATCTACCAGGATAATTTCAAAATCAATCCCTTCTGTCTATTATTTTCATCACAGTTTCTTTGCTTTCTGTTTCAAGAACTTGCAAGTTTTTAAATGTTAGTATGAAACTAAATGCAAGCATTATTTTATAGGGAATTGTTTCCAAGGACAACCATAAACATTTTTATCCATGCTGGGATTACTCCCTGGGTAAAACTGGAGTTTTACCAAACCCATCACATCTGTGTGAAAAACAGACACTCCTTTGCAGAAGTTTAGCACAGATGCTGACCACCACCTGTTACTGTCAGTAAATGCAGCTCCAAGTCTGTTTCATACAGAGACTCACACACACATATGGTCATGACAATACTCAGCTGGGATCATGCAAGGCTGCGAGAAGGGAAATAGTGGAGGAATATCTGAAAATGAGTCCAGCGGAGAGTGCGCCCACACAGGGAGTGGAGGAGGAAAGCATCTGAGCTGGTCATATCACAAACACAGCAGTGGGCACAGACCCAGTCTGCATATAAACACACACACACATGTGTAAAACAGAACTGTGTAGGCAATTTTCATGAATAAATGAATAATTGTAATATTTACAGATAAGAAACATTTTCAGGTGCAGATGATCCACACAGAGGTATATCAGGCTCATCCTGCCCTTGGTCATTGTCATAATGACCATCCTCGGTCATTACTCTGTGTCTTTCCAGCACATATTATAAATATGCATGTCTAAACAGGATAAGTCAAGTCTGTTGCTGGCTATTTAAATGCACATATATATATGTTTATTTAAATATATTTAGATATATACTCAGTGGCATATTTTCCCCATAAGATTAGTGACAATAATCCAGAAATCTAAAAATGTAGGTGCTAGGAAATACTGAGGGTTTCTACTGTACTGTAGCATTTTAAGAAAATTATTTGGTGTCTTATGATCCATGAGAAAGACAATTTCAAAAAATAGATCATGGCTATATTTTAATGGCAGGCGTGACTGACACACCCATGATCTTTGCATACATTGCCACTAATATGTGTGCAGGCTGCTTAAGAGAAAGGATTCCTTCCCCATATAAGAAATATAGATGTCAAAGGCTCAGAGTATGAAAATCCTGCTCACACCCATGAACAATTTTTCACCAAAGAAGACCATTGCTGTGGTCCAAATGTGGGTGGACTAAATGATTACATGGTAATAGGATTAGTAAGGTGAACAATTACTCCATGATTACAGTAAGGAGCTCACTACTGCCCTGGAGGGACTGATTGGCACACTCCTCTTTGGCTAAACAAAAGCGGGCATCTTCTTCTGGGGAAAAACTCAAGTACAGTCATTTACTCAATTTGTTCCATGACACAGTCATGTCATTGGAGATTAATATGTCTGTCTTAATTAAAAACAGTATTTGCTTAGATTAACAATTTTTTCTCTGCTAAAGAGATCTCTCTGTTGAGTGCCTTACTAAAGATTCAAAATAGAGTAGAAGTGAGTTTCTATGAATAGAATCCAAATGTGACAAAAAGTTCTATAAACAATATTTGATAGTTGATGTAAAGCTGAGGGTTTGGCTGCATGGTTCACTCATACTTTTGCAGAAGTAGGATCTGTTAATCATGCAAAATTATAGTTTGGAGCTGTTTAAATGGATTATTATACATATTGCTATTTCAAATGTCCTCTGCAGTTATAATTCAATACAATTTTCTACTCTTCCTGGAATGAACTGTTGGAGTAAGTTCATGGGTACTGCTCTGCGGCTACTGGTTTTCTTCTCTGCAAGAGACAAATTTGAGTCTAGGACAAAAATTGTATGGATGAACACATGGCGAAATTCCAAGGCTGTTTTGCAGCCTTCTATAGTACTTTCTTCTCAGATGTAAATACAGATAAGTTCATGTGCCATCTTGTTCTGTATGGGTAAATTAAAATACCCTCCTTTTCCCAATAGTCTAGGTAAAGCTCTAGTTGATGGAATGTGTCATCACAACATGAAGGAAAGGCCTGAGGGAGGAGAGAATGAATTGGTTCTTGAAGGCTCTGATAGAATCAGAACAAGGAAGAAATGAGGTTCAGACCCCTAGGCAGCATCACATCCTACTAAGGTAGTTGAAGAGTGACACCTACTAGAACCCAGCCCAGAGGAAGGAGTACCTGTGAAGCTGTTACTGCCTCATTAGACAGTGGGCCCTGGGATGGCAGAGGTCACATCTTGCTGGACATACACTCACCCACCCTGTGGTCTTTTGCCAGTGGATCATACTGGCTCCCTAAGCATATGAATGAAGCTATAGGAAGCATGAGACTGTGAGAGTTAGAGGGACTGTGAGCGATCAGGATGAGAGAAAGCCATGTCTATTCACACATAATGAAAATTGAAATAAAAAGTGTTCTGGAAGTTGAGGGAATTTTGCATAGGGATGGGAGCAAAATCAAAAATAACAGCAAATTCTGATTTAGTTCTGAGTGGATGCCTACATACAGAATTGAATCAAGTAATGGAAATGATGAAATCTGTACCTTGATGCAGAGTAGACTTCTAATCAAGTTCTGAGGCCCACAGTTGATATTCTTCTTTTCCCCTAAAAAAATATTGCCTACCAGTCTGAGTTCAGAAACAGAAACAAAGAATGCTCAAATTCTAGTGTTATTTTTTGCCACAAGATCCTTTGAGCGTGAGAAAGGATAATCAAAGGTATTGATTAGTAAAAGTACAAAGGTGCTTTCCAACTGGGTAGTGTCTCATAGTTGCTAGGCATAGTGTTCATGTTTTTGAAACCAGGCAATTAAATTCATGCACCTTGAGACTCAAGCAAAAGTAGTTTGATATTTCCAGAGGTTCAAAGAATTCTCAGCTTCTGTTATGTTCAGTAGGACATTTGGTTGTTGAACACAACTGGAAATTAGTCAAGCATATAAAGACATGGCTTCTTAATATTAACTATGGAAATATTTATATCTAACTAAAATCTGAGCAAATAATAAATATGATCAATTAATTTATACTGGATTAAGATGGTGTGTTCTTTTTTTGCTCTTCTTTGTATTTGAAAACTATCCAATACATTCATAATGAGTTAAAGGGAAAGATGATTCTTCACCAATCATCTGAAGACAAGCCTAAGGATTGTTACATCTTTGCTCCTCCTCAAATGAGAACAGGAACTTTAGGTTGATTACACAGATCACTGTCGTGTCCCTATTTTATAATTTATTTTTTACCCTAGGCACAAACTAAGTTAATATTTTATTAGGCACTCATCAGATTGAAGAAAAGTAATGGTGGAAGCAAAGTAATGACACAATCATTTACATTCCTATGAGATTCTTACAAGTAAATAAAGGTGCTTCAGGAAAAGAAAAAAAGGTGACAGTGAAGATCTGCATTCCTGGAGTTATTCACAGGATATTCTATCCACCAAAGTATATGCTATTATTTGTTGGATTTAATAGATGAATAGCTTTTAGCCAGTAAGTAGGTGATCTTTCATAGAACAGAAACGCATCCCTTTTATCTGGTCATAAGATGATTGATTAGTGGAAAGCTGTTACCAAATGTAGGTAAAAGAGAATATACATTTAGTAAACTGAAGGGCATGGCTTAATTAAAAAAAATCCATTTGTGAAAAAAGTCTTTAAACAGCTGTTTTCCTAGAATGACTTTTTTTGGTCTAGATATTTGGCATCAAGTTTTCTGTAGCAGACTTCCACCCAGAAGTAGTTTTAGATTATTTTATTTGGCAAATAAAACTAGATGGCCAGTTAGCGGGTTATAGACTTTTAGGGTTGGACATCAGCTTTGGGGTTTTTTTTCAGTTTAAGAGTTTGATTCATTTTATCTAATTTTGCATTGTATTTTTTTTGTGCTGAAAATGGACAGCGCTTTGAACAACTTAATTTGATGAAAGATATCCCTGCCGGTGGCAGGGTGACTAAAACAGTTGATTTTTGAAGGCCCCTTGCAATTCAAACCATTCTGTGATTCTATGAAGTCAGGTATGAAATATATGTTTGGCTTTCATTTTGCCTATCTTAATTTCTCACTGATCCCATGCATTCCATTAACGTGCATTTGCACAAACTTACATGCAGCAGTAAATTTGATGGGAAACCTATTTGTCAGAAAGAAATCCATGCTGTTACAGTCATATGACCTTTGAAATGGCTATAGAGTTATGATACAAAATTTATCCCAGGCGGATTTTTTTAACAACAAAGCTTGAACAACCATAATTGTTTGAAAACCAAATACCGAAAAAGAAGGTCAGAGTGCTCTGACAAAAGTATAGGTGAATAATAGCAAGGAAATTTTCATTTGATGATATGGATAGAGTGTATTAAATCTAACTGTAAGAGCCCAACTGTAAAAGGCTACAAACATATTCCTTTGTAGCTTTTGGTGTGAAGGTTATATAGAATTTATAGGCTTTTAAAAGCTCTTTGAAGTTTCCTGGTCAACTTGAAAAAGAAGTGGTGTTTTTACCCTAGGGCATCAAGTATAGAACCATTATGCTTGTCTAGCTTGGGATGTAAACATTAGAAGAAGGAGGAAATAATTTTCTCTGTGGTTTTTGCCAATCAACACAGTTTGAAGTTTCAGTGACGGGCAAACAGCTTTTGCATATTTCCAACTGAAATTTGGCTGCGTGAAAGTTAACTGATCAACCTACTTCTGCCTCAGCCTCTTCATTATTTCTATCAGAATAGCCAGTTCGGTTTAGCATCTAACATGACAAGAATCTAACATGACAAGTGAAGTCTGATGGTTGATGACTCAGTTTCTACTTATTTTCCTCTGCATCCTGTGATGACAGTGACATCAATTATCTTTATATCCTTCTTGTGGAAGTAAGGTCAGGTAATGTGGGAGGAATACAAAGATGCTGCTTACCATTTTAGGGAGAAAATTTCTGTGGCCAGAGCTCAGCTGGAGTTGAAGCTGGCCAGGGCTGTGAGAGACAACAAACAGCATTTTTTAAAAACATATTAATGGTGAAAGTCAGTGCAGAAATTACAGTGGCCCATTATAGGATGAGGCTGGTTCCCTCATAAACAAGGACAGAGATAAAGTTGAGATGTTTAATGTTTTCTTGCCTGTCTTCAACACCGATCACAATGCCCTGAGCTGCCCATGAGAATGACAAGCTCCCAGTTTACTCTAAAGTTCTGCAGAATCTGCTGCTCCAGCTGGATCCCTACAAATCTATGGGACTTGATGGGATTCATCCTAGAATACTTAAAGAGCTGGCAGATATCCTCATGAGGCCTATCTTCATGTTTTTTGAACAGTCTTGAGAGTCTGAAGAAGTCCCAGCTGACTGGAAACTGACTAACACTGTTCCTATTTTCAGAAAAAAACCAAGGAAGGAGGATCCCGAAAACAGTAAGGCTGTTAGTCTCACTTCAGTGCCTGGTAAGGTTATGGAAAAGATTATTCTGGGAGGTATTGCAAAACACCTGGAGGACAACAAAGTCATGAGACACAGCCAGAATAGACTCATGAGAGGAAAGTCCTACTAGTCAAATCTGATTTCCTTTTATGACAAGATAACCCACCTAGCTGATCAAGGGAAGCCAGTTGATGCCATTTTTTGGACTGCAGCAAAGCTTTCAATACTGTGTCACGCAGGATTCTTCTGGACAAAATGTCCAGCACAGCTGGATAAACACATAATGTGATGGGTGAGCAATTGGCTCATGGGTCAAGCACAGAGGGTAATAGTAAATAGGGTGACATCAGACTGGCAACCCGACACTAGTGGGGTTCCACAGGAATCCATCTTATGGCTTGTGCTCTTCAACATCTTCATGAATGACTTGGGCACAGGACCGGAAGGGATACTAAGCAAGTTGGCAGATGATACAAAATTGGAAGGAGCTGCTGAGTCCCTCAAGGGCAGAGAGGTCATGCAGAGAGACCTCCACAAATTAGAGGACTGAGAAATCATCAACGATATGAAGCTTAGCAAGGGCCAGTGCCAGACTGAATACCTGGTATGGGCAACCCTGAATGTACAGACAGGCTGGGGAATGAGATGCTGGAAAGCAGTGCCATAGAAAGGGGCCTGGGAGTCCTGGTCAGTGGCAAGTTGAATGTGAGTCAGCAGTGCCCTGGCAGCCAGGAGGGCCAACCCTATCCTGGGGGGGCATCAGGCAAAGCATCGCCAGCCAGTCAAGGCAAGGGACTGTCCTGCTCTGCTCTGCACTGGGTAGCATCACCTTGTGTGCAGTTTTGGGCACTGCAATACAAGAAAGATATGAAGCTGTTAGAGAGTGTCCAAATGAGTGCAGTGAAGATGGTGAAGGGCCTTGAGGGGAAGCCGTGTGAGGAGCCGGTGAGGTCACTTGGTATGTTCAGCCTGGAGGAGAGGAGACTGAGGGGAGACCTCATTGCAGTCTACAACTTCCTCATGAGAAGAGGGAGGGGCAGGCACTGACCTCTTCTCTATGGTGACCAGTGACAGAACCCAAGGGAATGACCTGAAGTTGTGTCAGTGGGGGTTTAGGTTGGATATTAGAAAAAGGTTCTTTAGCTAGAGGGTTGCCAGGCACTGGAATGGGCTCCCCAGGGAAGTGATCATAACACCAAGGCTGACCAAGTTCAAGAAGCATTTGGAGAATGCTCGCAGGTACAGAATTTGATTCTTGGGTCTGTCCTGTGCAGCGACAGAAGCTGGACTTTTGTTATCCTGGTGAGTGCCTTCCAACTCACAATATCCTGTGATTCTGAGATTCTGTGATTCTTGGCCTTGGCATGGATTTCACAGAGAAGCTTAGCTGATGATGCACTGTGTCGATTCATTCAGTTTTCCCTTTCCTTCATGGTCCCTGTATGTTTTAGAGAAAGGCAGGATTCCTCTGATGCCAGTTTTTGCAATAAAATGGGTTCCCACCTACAAACTCATGGTAAGTGCTTCTGAACAAAGGCAGAGGTCAGGGTTGATGCATGCCCTGTGCACAATTGCGAGCCTCAAACACACCAAATTTTCATGCTCATTTTACAGATGACCTGTTGGAAGGTAAGAAGGGGAAAGAATAAGTAAAACATCTTCCCATCTATTTGCATCCTCACTGGTCTCAGTTCTGAGTTAAGTTCTGCAAGACTGTCTCCCATCTCCTTTGTATGTCTAATTTGGCTTTCATTGAAGTCAGTGGAGAGACTCCCCCATTGAGTCTGATGGAATGTAGATGAAGCTCTTATGCTACCATAAATCAAAAGTGCAAAGCTTATTTATTGCAGTTGCGAGCACCATAGAAAAAGGCCGTGTCAGCAGACATTCTAAAACTTAACATATTACATGGCTTATAAATTTGCCATAAAGCTTGACTGGAGTCTAAAGTTAGTCAACAAAACACATGACCGTGGTAAGTAGCTCAGTTTTAATTTGCTGTTTGTTTTTTTTTGTTGTTGTTTTTGTTTTTTTGGTTTTGTTGTGTGGCATTTTTTTGTATGTGTGTGGTTTTGTTTTGAAAATACAAAATAATTAGGTATGACTACTTGTTAAGTTTAAAGCTACAACAAAATAAACATGGGTTTTGGTGAGATCTTTTATTTTTCCATTTTCTCCTTTGTTTGAATTTGAGCTAGAGGTTTTCTCAGATTTTAGTCCTAGAGGCCTGTAGCACCAGTTTGCCTTCAAATGTCTTAGGAGAATTGAGATGACTGCAAGAAAATTTTCCTGCATGAAAAATCCATTTTGGTTCCTCATGAAAGAGTTTTTCAGGCTAGTTGACATGAAGTTATGGAAATAATTTTCCTGTCTTCTTGGCTCTGCTCACGTGTTTGGGTACATGACTATATGTCTTACATTTAAGTTTACCTCATTGTTCACAAATATGTGATCATAAGCTATCACACTATGCCGAGGATGTTTCAGCTGTGGATGGGACTGTATAGTTATGCCCTGATTGGACACTCTGGAACACTAATAGCATTCTGTCAGTGTATTGATTTAATATTCCCATTCATTTTTGAGGAGAATACACTTCCTTCCTTTGGTTCCTAACCTTTGTCTACATATCAGTCTTAAAAAACACATGGATAGAGTACATTCACTTTTCTTTTTAAGTTCATCTGTGAAAACTATTGTCCGTTTTGGTTTACTTCTTGCACAGATACTTATGCCTCTCATAGTGATTTACTAGACAACATGCACAAAGAAAGATCAAGCCTTTTGCCCAGGCGTATATAAAATTACCCTGGGTTTATGTCTTGGTTTATATACTGTTTTATGTATTTAACTCTTCTCAACCAACTGAGATGCCTTTCATGAAGATACCACCTGGTTAGAATGTACAAAATGAACACTGTCCTTCTGAGATGTTGTTCATGAGGGAAGAACAATGCCACTTCAGAGTTCCCCATGGCGTTTCTTCCCTAGAGCCTCCTTTTGACTGTGGCATATTCTCCCCTCCTCAGCAAACCAGGCACAGAAGCAAAAGAGCAGGAGCAAAAGAGCGAGAGAGATTATGCAACTGCTTTTTCTATTGCACTCCATCCCCACACCATATTTTCATGAGGCACTCCACAGGGGAAGCAATCCTTCCTCTCCTGAAGGCAAGTACTGTTCTCATTATCGTCTTTTATGCTGACCATGTAATAGGAGGCAGAAGGGACTATTTAGTCTCTTCTTTGCATGTCCAGGATGCTGGCTCTCAACCTATTTCTGCATAAAGCTATTTTCACTTAAATTGAAATGTAGTTGGTCATCCATCTAAGCACAAGCCAGACTTGCTGAAGACTGTAAGAGGTCAGTTTTTTCCTGGCAGCTAAAACCAAAACAATAGTAAAAGCTCAGCTCACACTGAAACTCTCTTCTGATCACTATAAATACTATGGGAAAGGACCAGTGAAAACAAATGTTAAAAACTGCAGACTGCTGCATAACAGTTAAGATCTCCTTTCAGTTTTCACTATTCAGCCACTTGAAAACCCAGTGACACCACATGGATGTAACAAGATTTCACCATTGCCATACAGGCAGTGTATTTCAGAGGATATCAGACTTTTACTCCAAGTGTCATTAAGAACACTCTTCATAGCAATGCATTGCTATTCTCGAACTTCTCTTTCCACAGGTCTTTGTCCCCTTCCCTTTCGACCTGCCCCTGCTCACGTCCCCTGCCTCAGTTTTCAAGGGCCTCAAATGAAACCCAGTTTATTTCTTACCTCTTTTGTCCCTCTGAAGATGGTTGTGTGAGCTTGTTTCCTTCTGTCATTTAAAATCACATGGTGAACCCTGTCGTTATTATTACCAGGAATAACTGAGTAAGGAGTTCTCCACTAGCTATCCAGTCTTTGTGTTCCTGGTCCTTTTTGTGCTATTTGATTAAAATTTATCATTATGAATGTGAATGCCATTGTTCCTTTCTAAAAAGATTATTGTTCTGTCTGTTTTTCATTTGTATTGACCTTGTCCTTTCTATGTGATAGGGACTTCATTCATATGTAATCGCACTGAGATATAAAAGTGGCCCATGAAATTAGGTCCTGGAAAAAAATGAAAAAGGAAAAAGAAGTGTGACCTAAATGATCGGGGGAAAAAAAAAAGGCAGTTTAGTTTAAGGGTTTTCTTGGCATTTGGCTTGTTTGTTTGTTTTTAAGTACTGCAGCATAATGAACAGCCTGATAAATTTATCACTCCCTCCTGGAAAAAAAACACAAAAGCGACATCACAGTAAAGAACCATAACCCTAAGAAAAACCCTGATTTGAAAGTTGTCATTTGTAGCAATGGTTCTGACTTCCTCACTCATCCAAGTCTGGATTTGTTCTGCAGAAATAGGGAACTTTGCCACTTATAAGAGGAATTAGTGTTTGTGCTAATTCAGTGTTCATCTCAACCCACCTGTTAGAACAGAGATTTTTTTTCTGTACCTATGTTTTTTTGCAATTTCTCCAATAGAAAGTTTTTCTTTTCTCTCCTGCATCTCTGACTAATTTCAAACAACGCAAATAGGTAACAAAATAAAAGTGATATAACAAGGGAAAAATCCTGCTTGCTAAAATGTTATAATAGCGTAATGACCAGAATAATTGAGAGAACTAGTACTGGGGCTCTGATTTCTACATACATTCACTGATTCATAGTGAGAGAGTTTCTCAGCTGTTCTCATTATCACTGAAAGTGCATACACATGTCCTCCTACTAATTCATAACCTATATTTGCCAGCTAGTCAAAGCATGAACCAAGTTTACTGCAATTTTAGCAAGCCTGAAAATGGGGCAAGATTTTCTCAAAGCTATTTTTTTTTTTTTGGAATAGATTTGCTTCACTGGATGTAGGATGTTTTAATTAGTAATCTAATATCAACTCATCTTTCAAAACAGACAAAAAAAGAGCTTTTATTGGTGGAGATAGTAATTAACATGTAATCCACATAAAAGTTTCCCAAATTTACTTCATGTTTGCACAGGCTTACATGTCCAGCTTCGTAGCTGTGCCTGGAAGAAAATCAAATATGGGACTTTTCTACAAGCCTTCTGCTACTGGTTATAGCAGAAGGGAGCCTACAAGAGAGATGGAGAGAGATTATTTACAAGAGCATGTAGTGAAAGGACAAGGGGAAACTTGAAACTGAAACATAGTAGGTTTAGATTAGATATTAGGAAAAATTCTTGACTGTGATGGTGGTGAGGCACCGGAACAGATTGCCTGGAAAAGAAGGCAGGGAGGGAGGGAGGGAGGAAGGAAGGCATTGAGGTGCTGCAGCATTTTCTGGAGAAGGACAATGGAACTGGTGAAGAATCTGGAGCACAAGCCTTAGGAGGAGCAGCTGAAGGAGCTGGGGTAGTTTAACCTGGAGAAAAAGAGAGTCAGGTGGAGACCTTTTCAATTTCTACAACTACCTGAAAGAAGGTTGTAGCCATGTGGGGGTCAGCCTTTTCTCCCAGTCAACTAGTGATGAGGCTAGAGGACATAGCCTCAAACTGCACCAGGGGAGGTTCAGGTTGGACATCAGGAAGAATTTCTTCTTGGAAAGGGTTATTAAACATTGAAATGGACTGCTCAGGGAAGTGGTGAAATCACCATCCCAGGAGATGTTCAAGAAACAACTGCACATGGCACTTAATGCTATGGTCTAGTTGTCAGGGTAGTGATCAATCAAAGGTTGGACTGAATGATCTTAGAGGCCTTTTACAACCTAAATAATTCTGTGATTCATAGCAGAGCATTTAATTAACACACTGAAGATAGTGATCAGTTACGCAACACATTAGACCTTCCCAGAATCTCAAGAAGATTCTATTATGTGGACAGAAGGATAAAACTTTTGTGTAGTCAAGAGTCAGGAAGTGCCAAAGAAAAGGTTTCTGGTAGAATTGTAACTGAGAGTGACAAAATAGAGATCCTACTGTGCATGCCAGGCATGTTATTTTCAGGATCTACTTAATCAATTTCTTGACCTCTTCATCAAAAGACTTCAGTATGAAAAACTTGAATTTACAATGTTCCACAGCCTTTTATTGTTTAATTAGAATAGCCTACACTTCCTTATTACCTGTATTATACACAAATTCTTTTTCCATTTTGGAACGTAAATGAAAGTGAAATGATCTTCAAGGAGACAATGGGCCTGGAAGATACAGCTTATGAAAGACAACTTTGGGAGTGATATTAATGCTTTATAATGTGGGATTAGAATATAAATAATTATGAAAACCTAAATACAAACAGCATGGATGTTTCTTTTTCATTATAGAAGACAGACTGGTTTGATTTATCTTTATCAGAAGGTAGCTCCCTTGCATTAATTATTACAAGAACTAATGGGAGCCAAGAAATAATCTGTACAATCTAGTATTCAGAGTCCACAGATAGTATTGTTCATCCATTATATGTATCATACAAAAGCTTTATGGATTTTTAAAATCCTTCTTACAACTGTAATTCTAAATTTTTTTTAAAAATATGCAAATGTAGTACAACTGCATCTCACTTATCTGGTTTCACTGTCTATATACAAAAATCAAGCAGTATCAGCAAATTTCAACAGGCATTAAAATGCAAGTCTCTATACTGTTAAGTTGCTTGAACAGCCCTTGGCATTGTTTTTGTGTAAGCCAACTAATATTTTTCCAAAGCGTTTCTGGGAACAACTGAGTGCTAGAATGAACCCAGAGCAATTATCAGGAGGCAGTTTGGTCGTCTCTAGGTGTGCTAAATGTACTACTAGAGTTGTAAGCCCTGTGGTTGCTCTGCTGTATGGTATTAAAAACTCAGAGGTGAGATCCCAGAAAACATTTCTCTAAATGGATGTGGTGGTTTGTAATTTTTTTTGTTTTCTCTCTTTTTTTTTAATTCTGGCTACAGAGTGAATAATCATTTGACAACTATTGCTGTAAAATAGTACAGACATATTAAAGTAACTCTGATGACTGAAATCTCAATGTCTTAGTCTCATGTGAATTTGTGTAAATTTAAATGAGGGGTACCTCATTTGAAGCTAATAGTTCCACAACTGTGAAAGCAGGATGTGAGGATTTAGGTTGTTTGGTACATTTACGTTGTTAAACAACATGTATGGGGGTGAATGCAAATATTGGAACACTGATCTTTCACATAGTATATTTGTTGTTTTTTCCCTTGTCTCTGCTTTGTTTCCAATGACTCCAGCCAGCTGTACATAACAATGCTTGGACATGGCCTTCAGCTCCACCGATGTCCAAGAGTGCTCCTGGAAATGAGTGTGGACAAAACTGCCACTGGCTTGTCTTCCTTGCCTTACATCATCTTCTGACACTGTTGGGCTTTGTGTTTTCTTCTGTGATCTCATGTGTCCCAAAGCTGGAGCACTCACTCTTGCTTTATTCCTACATAAACTCTGTTATTTTGCCCTACGGCATAATCCTCACATTATTTTAGTAAGTTTGAACAGAACCTCCTATATCTTAATAGCAAAAGATAACAAGTCTATCACAGGCCAGAGGGGCAAAGGAAGACCAAAGAACAAGCCATATGGTGAAGATATGGCCATTCTCTCTGGATGAGATAAACCAGCAGAGAAGTGAGCCTGTTCATTTCAGTTATCTTTGGGTCTGGGGACTAGAGCTCTGTAACTTGGTGACATGGACAGTTTAGGCAGAAGAAAAAACACTCAAGAAACTAGCACTGGGAAACACAAAACATGGCACCTAACAGACTGAGAATAAGAGAGATTGGAAGTAGAGAAGTGAAGAAAAGATTCATAAAAATGGAAGGGATATGTTTATAACACAGGAAAACTTTTTACATTAACCACAGAGGAAGGAAACAGATTGCAAAGTGGAGGCAGATACACAATGTAATTAAGGAAAAGAGTCACAGAAAGGAATTGGGATTATAAATTCCTGACTGAGCAGAGAATTTGTGCAAATTATTTTTAAGAATACTGATGAAACTGGGACAAGCAAATGCATGCCAATATTTAATGCAATGTGTAGATCAACATATTTATTGTATTAGCCTAAGTAAAGACTTAGGTAAAGGTAGATTTGGGGATCTTTTCATGTTTAGTGATTGTATGCATCTGCTGCCATGTGATCCTTGATCTTACTGGTGTGGGAGCAGATGGGCTTAAGCTACTTGTAAATCAGCCCTCAAAACTGTTGTGATGATCTAAGGCAACTGTGTTGTAGCATCCCATTTATGTGAAAGACTGAAAAAAAAAGAGTACCAGAATATGTGCTGGAGAGGCCAATGGATCACAGAGTTGTGCAACCAAACGAAGTTTTGGAGAACATAATTCAAAGGCAGAGAAGGCCAAAGAATTACTGTGAATGCATCCAATGGATCACATTTTTATTAGGATTTTAAAAAATATTATTAACCATTAGCTTTTGAAAGCTGTGTTTATTATAAAGTTCTATTATTTATTGAAATAAACTTGAAATATTGCAATTATTTACAACGTGCAAAGACAATACAAAGATCCTTTTTTTGCTTAATGAGGAAATGAAGCTAGAAGAGATAAAACATTTTGAGATAAAGAGCTTTGGAGAGTCAAATTCTCAAGATTGCATAGAGGTAATTTGCAGGTTCTGTATAGACCAAATTCCACAGATTTTATAGAAATAACGAAAATTTTGCAAGGCATCTTTCTACCTCCTTGAAAAGGTGATGCCTAGTAAACATATATGTAACAAAAAAGTTTTTGTGTTTCTGCACAGCTGCCTCTGAGGAGAAATATTAATGCAAGCCAAACACACTTCTCAATGGAACACAGACTTACAAGGGTTATCTTTGCATAGCTATAACTAGAATCTACTGGAAGATGCTGGAATATTCCCCACTGATTCCCACCAACTACTGTCAGTTCTATTAATGCAATTACAGTGGCTTGAACACTTTGGTACTTTCCAAGGACCTATTTATATAGTAGTCTATTACTAAACTCCGACAACAGCAGCCCAAATTATGATGCACTTACTCACCCTGGAGAGCACTTTGTACCACGAGCAGTTTCACTTTGAATAAGGCATTCACTATCCGGCCCATCACCCTTTAATTATAGATGTTTCAGAGAAGAGTGAGCATCAGGGTTTACTGCACTATTTATAAAACAAGCTAACAGCCAAATGTTGTAGTGCCTCTACTGCTTAAAAAAACCCAACTTTCTTTCCATTATGAGCTCTTCCACTGTGCACTTGAAGCTCATTTGAACCTATCAGGAACATCATGGTAGTAAAAGAGGCATCAATAGATGAGAAATAATACCACTCTTGGAAAAATCCAACAGTTAATTCAAACAGCTGATTTATAGCATCTGTTTTGGAAATTAAATACAATATGTTTATTAATACTGGCAACAAAGCATTCTGCAATCCTAGCATCTTATCCTACTGTAAAGCATTTTAGGATGCACTACAATAGCAATCATTGTGTGATCTGAATACCCTCTAAAATACAAAGGAATCTGTCTTAGTTGTCTCTCCTACAAATATGACTACACCAAACCACAGAAACCAGACTCTATCTGTCAAAAACTAGGAGGAGGCACTTTATCCTTGTCTTTCCATTAATGGAGTGCCAAAGTTTTCCTTTGAAGTTGCTAGTGCTAAGCATTGTTTGAAGTAGGACATAAGCCTGAAAGCGGCAGTGCTTGGATTCAGCTGCACAGGTGGGATTTTCTCAGTGTGTTAGGGGAAACATGCAGCCACCAGCGTGCTTGTAGCAAGCGTGGGTAGAGCCCCTGTAAATCTTCGTTCGCGAAGCCTAGCCATGATGATGAGAGGAAACATGTATGGTATTTCTGGGCACCAGTGGGAGGATATATGTTTCCATATTCCACATATAGGTGAAAGCAAAGGAGAGGTGGTAGAGGTCTCCAGCCATCCTGACCATAGTGGCTGTTGGTTCTCTGTCACTATATCATAATGTTAAATTTGCTAGTTTCCCCAGCTCTGCATAATTCTATAATTCATGGAGAATGTACCTTCCCTCTTAAACAAATTCTTTGTGGTTCAGAACTTGTACTGGTTTTGGGTTTTTTTCTGGATTATCAGTGCTTTTCAGTGTTATCTAGAGGCTGATTATATACAGTTTCTAAAATACATGCATATTCAATGCAGTTTTGTCTGTATAAAAGTTATTTTCAGCTTTTATCCAATAAAAATTCCTCTCCATGGTAGTTCCTGCTCGCTAGCTACTTATATGACCCCTTTTGCAGTGGTTTATGAGTGTGTCATTATATAACATATTTCCCTTATATTTGTTTAGCTTTACAATAACCTATTAGGGTGAAAATGTTTACCTTCCATTCAGAAGGAAAGCCATAGCAGGCTAGGCAAACTTCCTAAGGTTTGCATGACATGACTCTCCTAATCATTACCTTTCTGTCCTACTCTCAGAGGAAGTTGTTCACAGGCAAAAGGATTCTTCTACAAAGCTAGGTTTAACAGTCCCCTCCAAATGGAATAACCCATCTTTGCTAAGGCAATTTTTTGCTAGTGTAATTGCTTCTATATAAAAAGTATTTCACTGCATAGCCATGTCAGTGAAGGACTGCTTTTTCACTCCATGCTTCAAACCAGTACGGTTACACTTGCAAAACTTCTACGTGTACAAAAAACAAAGTCAGAGAGATTTGTTTGTGGATGTAAAGAAAGGGCATGATAAAACAGAAGACTCTTTCCTTGGGTACAGAAGATATTTGCTTTGTGTTCTAAACCAAAGCACTGGATCAGCTCAGTTGCTGCTGTCAGCCTTTATCAGATGTTACTGACAGGATCTTGGGAGATGTGTTAATTTCTCAAGAAATACCAGGAGAACTTCACGGTGACAGGAAAGGGGAGAATCACACTTTTACTCAATATGTTCCCACTGCCTATAAGGGCAGGTGCATGAAAAAAAATTGTTCTCACTTGTGCCAAGGTTTCATCTTAAAAGAAGCAATTCTTTTGCTCCAGGTGCTCTCTGGTAGCAGAGCAGACTGCTCTACAAGGTCACAATACAGGGATCAGAGACTGTGCAATAAACAGTAAATATCTCTTTACATGAAAGATGAGAGTCTCAGGCCCAAAATATTGTGCTTTCTAATCTCTGCATGTGAGGACATTGTACCATAATATGAAGTGGAAGTCAGAAAGCCTAAGTAAGGTGTCAAATGAGTATCAGCCTAGTGTCATCTAACACAAAACATTAGGCACAGGGGCTTAGAGGAATTTAGGTCATCTGACTCAGAGACTCAATTCACGGAGTCCATCATAAATGCTGTCTTTTGAACATTCTATTTTGAAGAAGAGCTTAAAGTGTGTAATAGGAATGACTTGATTTCTAATAATAGTCAATTAGTAGTTCTCCTCTGTAATTGTATTTGGAAATGCAATCTAAGTGCTTCTGCTGGAAAAAGTTAATTTGTCTTAATTTTCCAATGATTTCTAAAAATAGATTAGAATTAAATGTCATGTACCTTTGGAATGTGTATGTTTGGTAACTAACAAACTTACTTTGTCACTGTTTATGATCTCAGAATTCTTTCCATGGAAACTATTATAAGGTCACTATTATCATCAAGCAGCAATGAATGCTGTTCATATTTTAGAGAGTCATTAGGGAAAGGACAATCCTAAGGCATTAAAATCCATTTGTGTGTTCAACAGGGAAAGAATGTATAGTACTTTTTTTGGTATATATGGTTTCATGTGCTCACAGACAGGTATTTTGTTTGAAGATTCAAAGTTATGCATACTACCCCTCATCAGACAAAATTTGCTGATTGGTAATCTATATCTTCAGAAATGGTATGCCTTTAATGGAAGACAAAACCTGTAAGGTAGTATATGGCCTGAGTTTCCTTTAGCACCTTTTAATCATATCCATAACCTTGCAGGACTGAGTTGTTCATTCACTGAAAACCCGATTCTGAATTGTCCCATTTAGGAGTACAAAGAGGTCTTACAGTGAAAGTACCTGTACTTCCACTGGAAGACTTTATTGCACTGCCACTCTGTTGTAAAGGAGTCCTCAAACTCACATATGGGGCAGGACCCATTTATTAATGTAAACTGTCCTTGTGGAAAGGTCTGATATTTACTCAAAACCAAATAGAAAAAAAATACACAAACTTACAATATTTTTTTTTGTATGTTTCTCTGTGTAAGGGTATTTTTCCTATTTCAGTGTGTCCCATAGCGTTTATACTGCTGCAACAGGGGACTCCATAGCATAAGATTTCATCAGTATAGTGGAAATAAAAATAATTTTAAAAGCTTAATTGCATATGCATGATAATATGTACAATTCAGCTAATGAGTCTAACTTAGACTCTTTCTGAAGAACTGCCATGGATTTATAGGCGTAGCACTGGAAGCAAAGGGGAAAATGTTGTCAATAGAGAACATATATGCATGCAGATATATATCATAGCAGAATACAACTTTCATCCGTCAAGGCATTTGTTCACAATTTTCTACTATTAAACTGCTAGCAGGTTTTCACATTAATTCAAACTCTAGTCTAACATTTGAGAGGATTTAATTCAAATAAGGAAGCAAACTGTGAATTTCATGTATTAAAGCAAAAAATACCTAAATACAGGCATGAATTTGTGACTGCAAGTTGAACATGGAGGTTTAAAATTTTTTAACCCAGAGTTGAAACTGGGAAATAATGGATGAACAAATGTGTCTAAAATTTTGATTTTTTTTAATCTAATAGGAATATAGATATAAATACTTGCAGCTGTTTGCTAATACAGACCCTAGGTAATACTGGTTGGCAAAGACACTAGTTTTATAAACAGGCACGATATAGCATTCACCTTAGGGCGCCAGAGTACCTCAGCTAGTTATAACAAAAACTATGCATAATTTCTTTTTTTTCCCATGGTCATCCTCTTTTCTTTCCCCGAAGTAGATTTGTCTAGTCTTACCAGTCTTACGTAATGATAGTGAATTTTCTAATGGTTTTATTCTAAATGCAACTGTCTTTTTATATACTTCTTTTTCTACAAACCTTCAGAGGTGTTTGAATTTTCTTTGTGTAGCACTTCATATTTCAAATCAGTGTCTCTGAGGTGTGGCTAGTTTACTGAAGAATAACTTACCTCAGCAATTTAACCCATTTAATGTTTCTTATGAACGCCATCTTTGGATTAATTTGAATATTTTTTGAAAAAAAAAGTTTTCTATTTTTTAAAGCAAATGACAATGAAAAATTGTACTTCTGTGTCTCATTTCACACACACATGTACATACAAGAAAGCTTAAAGGGAAGCATTTTTATGTATTTTAAATGATAGCAAAAAAAAATTGTCTAGTCTGATGCAGAAGTGAGTGGTGCTGCTTTGGGAGGAAAAGTGGCTATCTGAGCTACCTTCCTTGCTACACAGACAAAAGTAGAAGAAGATGCCCCTTGTTTGCCTGTTGTAAATATACCTTAAGGTGTCCTAGTGCTCCACAAATGACTGCATTTTCTGTGATACGCAATCATTCAATGACATTGTTTTATCACCAAAGTATGGTCAAGCTCATGAAAATTTTTTTCTTTTTTTTGGTGCTGACCATGACTTTATAGTTTATTTTTTTCCTGCAATTTGTTTCTTCCAGGCTTCCAAACATCTTTGTGACAGCAGTAGTTATGTTCTTGGGAAAATAATTTTTATCTGTGGCATTTACCAGACAGAGATGGTCACAAGTTACACGAATTTCCAGACCTTTTGAGCAGTCTGCCAGAATCAGAAAGGGGCAGGACATCTTGGATTTTGGGGAACGATTGGATACTAGGTGATAACAATCTGTGTGCTCTCTGTTGGGAGTTACTGTAATACTGAGGAAATTCCTTATTCATGCAATGTTAACTGAAACATCTATTGGCTGATTATAGAAGAGTTTGAATAGAGATTAAGATCTGAAAGAGAAATGTTTTTCTAAAAGTCACATTAAAAACATACAAACAAACAAAAAAACCCCCAAACAACAAGAAAAGACAGTTTGAAGATAAATACCCTAAATCTGAGTTTAGCTAAATAGCAGACACATTAATTTAGGACTTTGCAATGTATGCTGTGTGTTTGTCTACTAGTCACAGTCTCAGACTGCAGTCATCAATGACAGTGTGAAGTGGTGGTCACCTGTCTAAATATAGGCATCTAGTGCCACATGAGATACCCTAATGCATTTCTCCTAGCCTTCAGCTGCCACTTCAGAAGACCAGTGAGCCTTTATCATACCATGAAGATGGTTCAAATACCTTATGAATTACAAAGAGCAACTAAATAAAGCTCTGAATCTTCACTGACTTTTGTGGGAACTTCAATGGCTAAGTCTGCCTGAATTTGTATTAAATCCCAGCCCAAATGGGGAACGTCACTGCCTAATGTCACTGACGTTATAAACAATGTCTACTCACTGCTGCTTCAGAAGGGTGCAAGTCCTATAAATCCTGTCTGCTGGTTTTGTTCACATTCATTTGGTTTCTTGACTAAAGGAAGCTGCAATGTAATCTCACCAGCTTTGAAATCCATGACTGAAAGAAGAATTATAAGTGTCCTAACTTGGAATAAAGTGCCCATAAAAGTTTTTAACCAGAAGATTAAAAGAAGACCCCACACAGAGGTTGCTGGAACTTGCCAATCCCAGAGTTTACCAAGTAGCTTCTCTCATAAATTTCTGAAGCCATAGCAAAGCCACTGCAGAAAATCACAGCATTTTCCAAGTGATCAATTTAAAAGAAAATTGGAGCAAAATAAAAAGATAAAGAGTATATTGGTGGCTAACCAATGTACTTGACTTGCTCTTTCAGCAATTATTGAGCAGAGCTAAGCAGAGGACCATCTGCCCCCATTAAACTGATGAACCACTAGGAAGTAAAATTCTCTGCCTTTTGCAAGAGGTTTATGAAGACTTGCCTCTAGGGGATATCAGCCGCCTCCTGCCTGCCTTGGCTTTAAACTTTTCCTCCTCTTCTCCAGACCTGATTCTCACCTGGGTTTTGAGCTAAAAGCCCTACTCCTGATCTGCCTCCTCAGAGCCATTCCCTCAGATCTGTGTGCTGTCTTTGTAACACACCCATGGTAAGGGAAGGTGATCAATTTGCTTAACTGGCAATCAAACAGATGCCTTACTGGCAGCTACATTTCCATTTTGCAGTAATGGTCGATATGGGTCTTGTTGAATTCTGTATGTCTCTCCAGAGCTGCCAGAGCTGCCAGAGCTGGTTGCTGAACTTTGTATGATGCTGGCTTTTCTCTTCAAGACAATTTTCAATTGCTCAGTGAAAGGAAATTGTTTCAGCTGTTTTGTGGGAAAAGTAAGTACTGGTATATGATCCTTCTGCTCCCAACCTGATTTCTCTTCATTAGTGTCTCCTAAGTGACAAACACAGTGACAATTATATGGACATTTATACTTTTGAGACAGTAATTCCAAGGTGTGTGTTCTGTGCAGTCTGCATATGTGGGACATGGGAGAAATGAGGGAACATTTAATTTGTGAATCCTGCCAAATAGTAGGGAAAATTAGGCTCCTTGTGGCAATATTTGAATAGTCGTGGTTATTCACATCTCCATGACCTTGCAAATGTACATGAGGTCTTGAAAGAGCACCAGAGAGTTCCCCCATACAGATGTCTGCAGCTGTAAGAAGTGAGGCTAGACCTCCCTGAAAGTCAGTGGAGCTAATGGATGCTTTGAAGATGTGATTCTTCTGACTTATATTAGATGTTTGTGGGTTTTTTTAGTGAGATAAATGAGTCCTTAGAAATACCTATTTTTCTCTATTAGCTGTGAAGGGTGCTGACCAACTTAGACATTGATGTCTCCATCACAGATGTCTTTAGCCAGATGAATGCCCCCTCTTTTGGTTTTACAGATGAAAATGAATATTTTCTCAATGTCTTGGTAGGTACTGAAATATGGGACAGGACCAGAGGCAATGGGCTCCACCTGAAACTCAGGAGGTTGCTGTTGAACGTCAGGAAATCCTTTTTCACTGAGAGGATGACCAAGTACTGGCACAGGTTGCCCAAGGAGGTTCTGGAGTACTTATCCATGGAAATACGCAAAAGCAATCTGGACATGGCCCTGGGCAATAGGGTACAAGTAGCCCTTCATGAACAGTGGGTTGGACAAGATGCTCTCCAGAGGTGCCTTTCAACCTCAGCCTTTCTGTGATTCTAGGAACTGCCTGTATAGACACCTCAATTCCGTTTTTAAATCTAGGATGAATTGTTATCAGTTCTACTGGTGAAAAACTAAGAAAAACTAGTGTAAACCCACCAATATTGCTTCAAATAAATTAAAAGCAAAAACCTGTGTTATTATGTAGCCAGCTTTTCCAAAGGGAAAAAAAAAAAGGAAAAAAAAAAGGAAAACAGCTGAAAAGGTCAAGCCTTCTGATTTTGCTTATTTTAGTGAGTTAGTACTCCTGAGTGACCTTGATTGACACTTTTTGAACACTAACAGCCTTGACAATCTTTACTAATTGCCATGCTTCTCCACTCTGGGAATACTGAGGACCCATTTCTACTTTTATTAATTTATATTTTTATTATAGTGCTGTTCTTTACACTATAATACAGGGAAACTGTTCATAAAACTGTCCTGGGGGATCACCTTTTGAGAGTAGGTTTTCACACCAAGAAAAGACTGTTCTCTGCTACTCATTGAATTCTCTGGCTTTGCTGAGAAAATGCTGCAGGGGAGGTGGGAATGGGGAGAGAAGGGGTACCTTGCATTCATCTAGAAAAAACCAAACCCAAACCAACAACCTTTAGAGATGTTTTGTTTTAATTATTTTATATGAATAAGGTGAGCTCAGTATGTAATAACAGGCTGTCTTGACAACAAAGGGCTGAATCAACACAGAACATGACTGGAATCATGCATGTCAATTATAACGAATCTCATTGTGCAACATGAAGGCTAATTCTATTGTAAAGGTTTGCAGTCTGCAGTTTTAAGGCTGATGTCAAAGCTGAACAATAACTGTCCTCTTCACATCACAGCCATAAAGAATAAATACAAACCCAATTTCTGTAGATTTTTAATAAGCAAATTTCCTTGGGGTAAAGGAAAAGACAGATTTCTTTTTTAATTAAAAAGAGAAAACTGCCCTGGTCTTAAAGCAGTCCATCATGCCTATGGCTTCTTTGGCTTTAACATTTTGCTGTCCACAAGGAATACTGAAGTGGCGTTGTAAAGTTCACTCCTTGTATCAAAATATAAATCAAGAGTGACAAGTTCCAATTTTGTACCAACCCAGCATTGTGTTTATCAAAATAAACTAAAAATTTACATAGCTGTTACTGATTAGGCTCTAATTTCTAGCAAGAATGTTGCAGTAATAAGTGTGTTTAGCAACACCTTTATGGAATTACACGGTAATAGGGGTTGATCAGTGTTTTGTCACAATTTGCTCTTTTCCCCATTTTTTTGTTGCATGTATTTTGAAACTTACAGATGAAATGTCTAACTTTGGGAGTTTATTTTGGAGCAATAAATACACATTTTGATTCTCCTTTAAGAATATGTGATTAGAACACTGCTCTTGCTCTTAAATACTCTTCCATAATTCATTTTTTGAAAGTGGATAACTTCAGCTGGAAGCAGGCATGTAACAGGCATTTTTATTTGCTGAAAAAAACACTGTTGTGACACTATATGACTTCAGTGAAGTGGGGAATGTCAGCAAATGGTAGTCAAATAAAATTCAAGACTTAACTGTCTTCAAATTGCCATGTAGCAGGATTAGGTGAGCACATTGCTATGGGGAAGCAACGTCTGCATGCCTTGCACTGAAACTGGCCTGTGGACATAAAAAAAATACTTTTCAGAATGCAGTACAACTAGTCAGTTACCTCTTGTGTTACTGGATGTTTTCATCAGACATTATGACAAGGTGCTGCAGCAGACAGCAAAGCTTATAGGCTTGAATATCTCTGCTCCAGTAGGTAGGACTTTTGAATGCAAAACAATTATCAGTTCTGCATTACAGTTCCATGTGAGAATTCAGGGCTAGTTTACAAACAGACTTGTAAAATATCCATTTGTAGCTGCTGTAAATCAATTTTTTTAAAAACTTGTCATTTAAAGCAAAATTGAAACTAGACATGTTGATTTCAAAAGAGTTGACCAAGAATTGCTTTGGACTCACACTTTGCTCACAGATTGCAGTTATTTAATTTTCCTTCTAAAAGACAGATGATAGATAAACTTTCAGAATCCTGAAAAAAACTTGCAGTTATTAGAGCTTGGTCTAAGAGCTAGGACAGTGGGGATAATTGCAATTAGAATAACATGTTGTTTTTTCCTTGTTTAGAATTTCTAACATCTTTCATGGGAAAAGTGTGACTCAGGTTTAGCCACCTGAGAAGAGTTCCTAAAGCTGGTCATGAAATTAATCATCTTTCTGGCTCTTTCTGAAAGCCAACTTTATACTTTTTCCAACAGAATGATACTGTAACCATGAACAGCACAAGAAATAGGAGAGCTGACTGAAGAAAGGATTAAAGATAGAAACTTGACAAACAAACAAAGGATGCTCTCTTTTAGGTAAAAGATAAGTTATTCTTGTTATTATTGCTCTTACTGTTATCATCACCTTAATTTGTACATTTTTCCTGAGCCAGTAGAAGGAAAAGAGGAGAAACCGTCATCCAGGCCATTTCCTCAAAGACTGTGATTCCCTTTCAACTACTTGCAAAGATCCATGGGATCTTTGCTTAGCACTAACCTTTTTGAAATAGTTTTGCGCTGCTTTCTCCAGCAGCAAGAGGATAGGGCAGGAAATAACAGAAAAAAAGACTAGCTGCTTTGCAGGGTTGGGTGAAAGATCTATTAGGGAAAGAAAGGGAGGAGGGAGGTTTTCCAGAACCAGAGGCACAGGGAAAGCAGGCAGCTGGAGTTCATTGTAGACAACTTCCAATTCAAAGTGAAGGTACCAGGGCTTGTTGTGGAAAGCAGGATAATGGAATGGGAGAGGTCTGGAGTGTAGTGTTTATATACTACTATTGTGTGTGTAGAGTACTTAAAAACTCAGGTGGACACTGTTCACACAGGAATTTGCACAACTCTAGTAGGAGGCGCTTTTTCACTCTTAGGGTGACCAAGCACCCAAGTTGCCCAAAGAGACTGTGGAGTCTCCATCCTTGGGGATAATTAAAATTTGTTTGGACATGGTCCTGGGCAATGGGGTCTGGGTGGCCTTATTTGAGGTTGTACCAGATGATTTCCAGGGGTCCTTTCTATCCCCAAACATTTTGTGATTCTCTTATTGAATCAGTCAAGAGCTCTTCCTAACTCAGCTGCTTCAGCAGTTTTTATTTATGGCTATAGGGCTCATGTTCAGCTTCCTGCCATTGACTGTCTTCATGAAACTCAGAAGTTAAAAGTCTAGTTTTACTTGGGGATAGAGAGGGTAACATTACACATTTTTCCTGATGCTATTATCAACTGTATTTCTGATGTATCCCTTTGTATGTAGTAGTTCACATGTTTGCTTTTCTAAACTCAGTTTTATTTTTCCACTTTTTTCCCATGGAGAGTTGAATTCTGTCTGTCCGTCCTAAATTTCACTCTCTGCACACCACATCACTCTCTTTGAGTGCAGACATGATAAAAATGAGCCACTCTGTTTACTGGGAATGTCATTAATAGATCTGTGGCAGTGTGGATAAGGACTTCACCTCACAGCTGGCACCAGCATGTGATGCAGTCTGCTGCAGACCACAGTGAGTGTGCACGGAGTCAGCAGTTGATGGGGAGTGGCAGTCAAACACAGCAGCAATCATTTATTTTTCTTCATGTTTTGCCTCTACATATAATAGGGAAACAGAAATAGCAGAGAGAGTTACCACGTCACTTACACTTGTAGCTAATAGTCTTAAGGACTAAAATACCAATATGAGTTCAGCATGCTTCTAGATGCACTGCTAGAGACTTGCATTATGCAACAGACTCTGAAACCATGACAGCTCCCAAAACCGGGAGAAGCACAGAGGAATACTAGGAAAGGAACTTCCAGTGGGTCCATTTACTGAGTAGGTTCATGCTTAAAGGCAATTAAGTCCTGAGATTCCTTAGCTGGGACAACCTGAACCCAGGTTGCCTCAAAACCTATTGGGCTTGCCACGAATCAGTATTGTTGCATGACAAGTTTGGACCCATGTCCATCTTTGAAGTACAAATAATGATCTAGCCAGAGTATAGTGAATGGATTGAAGGGTTGGAAGAGCATGCTTGGATGATTTGGTTTTTTCCCCTGGAATTTCTATATTGAAAACCAGCTAAAATAATTCTCTGGTATTACTATGCTTTAATATCTCACTTTGGAATCTGGAAAGCTATCGTTAGCACAAGAATCTTTAAGGCACTGTAAGAGGCACCTGAAGACATAAGTGTTCTCCTAGAAAGGGTAGCTATTACCTGAAAAGGTCATTATAATTTTCTGACAAATAAAAAATTAAATAGCCGTGTAAACTAATATTATCAACCAGCGAATTCTTGCACTGTCAACAGCAGATGTCAGGTGCTGTACATGCAGATCTTTGGTTGCCTTCCCAATACTGTTCTTTCTCAGGCAGTATTTTATTTTTGCACACACATTGTTATACTAGAAATAAAACTAGATTGCAAGTTTCTCTGGTCTGTGGAGCTTTTCCTCTGCTGAACAGACAAAAGAGTGCATAACCTCGGTAAGTGACTGTAGATTAGCCAGAGGATTTCCCAGAGAATGTCTTACTCATGGGCCCTCTCTTCCAGGGTTAGGCTCCCAAGGCTCATAGTTTCCTTTACACAAGTTGTAAAAAACAAGTCAAAGGCATAATGGCATCAGCCATGAGAAGGAGTGAATAGAGGACAGGATGTAATGAGGTACCAGTGCAGACAATTCTCTTTGGTGTAAAGAGCCATCAGACTTTTGGGTAAAGTAATCTTACTATTTCTGTAGGAAGCAGGATGCCCCAGTAATTAGAGAGCCCCAAGCTTTAGACATCTACATGACCATACTTGTTCTGCAACAGACCACCTCTATGACTTCGGGTGTGTCATTTAAGGTCAAAACCCTCTGAGTTTTTTATACACTTTACCTTCACTGAACTCCAGTTCTGGCTGGCCCATCAGGTAAACAGAGTTGATATTTTGGAAGCCTGGCAGCTTGCCTGTGTAGTTTTGGCTCTAACAAAAGATCCTGGCCGGTCAATAGGGAAGCAGAGAGTGTCTGTCACTGTCTAAAGAGAATTTTAGTACAGAGCTGGGTGCAGCACTGAAGAGGAGAGACAGTCGGGATGGTCTGTGGGGAAGCTCTTCTGTTTCCCTCCCCTAGGACTGCAGACTCCAAAGTGGGCACTGGTAAAGGGGAAGGAAAGGGGCATTCTCCATGTACGCCTACCTCAATTTATTAGGCTTTAAAATACTGTCCATGTGAGGATGAGAAATATATTTGCCTCCCTGCTGTTTTTCTTAGTTTATAGTGAGATAACTAGGTTTATAGGTCAGACTTTTTTATCAGATGTGTGGTACATTGCATGCTATTCAGAAAAAAAACCTATTACTTCTATTGCAATATGTATACATATACAATATTGAACTCTTCAATGTCCAGTGATATTCTTCGCAAGAATTCTCTGCCCTTTGGGTTTTAATCTGTGAAATGCAGTTGGCAGAAGTGCTTACCACAGGCTTTTGGTTTTAGTTTTATGGATATTGCATTATAGGTACATGAAGACCACTCAGTACATCAAGGATATACTTAGGATAATTACAGAGATGAAAGATTTTAATTCAAGACAGTAATCTTTAGTAACAAAAAATTGCATATTTAACATTCTGAGTAGGCAAAATACCCACATGTAGCTGTTGGTGTTCATTTTATATAGGTGGAAGAAAGTGTAGGTGCTCAAGAAATAATAATTATGAAGACTGAGCTGAGACATCTGAGAGTTTAGGGCAGGCTCTGTGTTAACTTTTTATGGAGCAAAGCAATGAGTTCTAGGCCACCTTTGGGTTTTGCTTTTCAGAAATTACGGGGCATATTTTGACAATTACTTTTAAGAAACACGCTTCTTGTAAAACAAACTTGTTCTCTCAGAACTGGTCACAACATAGCTGTAAAACTGCAGATGGAAACATTCCTGGAGAAAGGGAAGAGTGGGTAATGAAAATGCCCTTCCATGTAGATAAAAAACACAAATACATAAATAATTGCTACTACTGACAGCTGCATTGTACATAATATCTTAAAGGTACTTTTCAAATCAGCAATTATTTTAAAATAATTATTTACTAATTCTGATAGTCCTTCACAATTGCTGTGACTTGCAGGCAAATAGTGCAGTACAATATATGAAAGTGAAAAAAAAAAAAAGAAATCCCTGAAGAACTGGTGTGTGAACACAAAGCTACTGAATGATGATTTATGCCTGGAATAATCATTGCCATGAGCCCCTTTGGAGCATGCATCTGGAATTAGAATTCCTGAGGAGGAATGCTAAGCAAAGGGCTGCAGCAAGGTCTGTCTTTTCTTTTTTTTTCCCCTTCTCTAAAGAACAAAAACCCCCTGTCTCTCCCTGTCTGGACAGAATGGTACTGTCCCAGACAGAAAGGTCCCCATAGGCCAAGCTATTCATGTAGAACCAGGCTGCTGGGACTACCAAGCTATGGCAGGGATGAGGAGCAAAACCAGAGAAAATGCAGTGCCCACATGGCAATTAGCATGATATAGATTGGCTTTACTTGGCAAAAGGGAGAAAAAGGGACAAAGAGAGAAAAGAAAGAAGAGAGAGAGAGGAAGATGAAAAAGAGAGAAAGAAAATACAAAGGAAGAAGAAAAGGAAAAGAGAGAAAAAATTAAGACTGCATAAGGCAATACTTCGAGACTTCAAAATGAATAAGAAGGATCAACAGTAAATTACTCTTTTTCCCAAGTTATTTTATAAAATTAGAAGTGTTGCTTATTATTTTGTTTCAGAGAATATCAACAGTTCTTTCATAAAAAAAGTGTGAATAAATTCACCAAGTGTATGCAAGGTTCCCTGCTTGACTATCTCTGAGCGCCTTTCTCTTTTTTCATGCCTTTTGTAACTGTTCTTCATACTGTTTATGAAGACTAACATTATACTTGTGGTTCTTTAACTGCAGGATTCATTTGCCAGGTTTAAAAATCCCTATACATGAGGACAACACCAACAAGAACAGGTATAAGTGAACTCATTGAATATTCTCCAGTGTGTCAGTAATAAAAACAAATGTTTCAGGACAGCATGGCGGGGGNACATCACTGCTGGTAAAAACAGCAGGAATAATCAATGTATAAATCTCCATGCTGAAGGGGACTAGGAATGGCTAGTAACTACTCTCAGATCATGTCCCCTGAAAAAGCACATAATTTTTTAAACAAGGGAAAGAGAATTTTATCATCATAAAAAAAATCATGTACATAAGAAGAGGCTCCTTAATTCTAATTTATATTATCTTAGTGGTATTCCAGTCTGGAAAAGAGTCATCATTCCCCTCCTTCTCCCCACCCCGTGACACTCTGCTATTCATAATTTTCCTGTCATGCAGACTTCCCAACCGTGTTCTCTCCTTCATTATTTTATTTTTTATTTTATGGAACACTGTATATTTGCTTTTGGTTAACAAAACCAGAGAGATCAGCTTAAATTTCTTGCAATCAACCGTAGTTTGAAGCATCCTTATGATGGGTTTCTCAGTCTTTAAAATCTTTTGCCTTTTATAATCTTTAAGCCTTGCTAAACATTATTACCTATATGCAGTAATGATTAAAGTTTTTCAGCAAGAAAAGCACCAAAATAGTTGGCAAGCCAAACAAACCTAACAAAATAATCCTACTAAATAATTCATATGCCAAATATATGCACACAAATTTATATGCATTTATATAGAGATGTCTCTATACATGCATTATAGAAGTTTATGTAAACATTTATAAATAAAGGTTTTTCATTTTTTGGGGTTGATATCTTAAATCACTTCCTTGGAAATCCAATGGTACTTGGAAACTCTCTGGCTCTGGCCACTCACGACATTTCAGATTGCATCTTCTGTTCCATTTGGTTTCTTTGACCCATGTGGAGTGAATTGCTCCAAGTGATATAATTATTTCAGTATTTACCCTAGCTGAGGCTTGGCCTTCATCACCTTTTGTTGGGAGGCAAAATGGGATGTCTTTTTGAAAAATCAGTCAGCCTGATGCTCAGAATTCAAATGTCTTGGTTAAACACCATGTTATGCTGCATAAGGGCAGGTTCACATGGTTAAGCCGACAAAACTGACTGGCTCACTGAACCTGGGGTCTTCTCCTCCATTGTGGATGCATGTAGATGTTCCCTCATGCAGAATGCCTCTGCAGCTTGTCTGACCTAGCACTGGGACTACTCTGGTGTCAGGAAGAAACACAGAAGTAAAGGCCTTGCTCAGAGGGTCATGACCAATTGGTCATTTTTTGCCTGGAGAACGCAACAAGATAGGTACTGCAGGGACCTCCCTGGACCTGTGCTGCTTAACATTACTTTTAATGACCTGAAGGAGCTGACAAAGGGTACCCTTGTTAAATCTGCATATTACATGAAATTAAGGGGACTGTTCAATATGCCCAGTGGTAGGGCTGACATCCAGGGGGACCTATACAGGAGGGATGGACCACATGAAACTTGTGTAATTCAGCAAGGAGAGGTTGTGTACCTGGGAAGGAATTGCCTATTGAAATGAAAAAGGTTGAGGAAGATACTACTCAGGAAACAGCTCTGTGGAAAGGTCCCCAGCAGGCCTGAGAGCTGGGCATGAGTCTAGGAAGGACTTCATTACTCCACTATACTTGCCAGGTACCTACACATATTATTCTTCCTACCAAGGGGCTGGGAATTATAGCTGGATACTTTCCTGGAGCTGGGATTGGGAATAATGACTGGATGCTTCCAGTCTTTCCAACTTTTTAAATGTAAGCAAGAAGAAGGAGGAAGATCTTAGCCCCTCTGTTCTTCTGCAGTCTTTAAATCGTGTTGAAAGCCTCACTGTCTCCATCTTGTGCTGGTTTTGGTTGCAGTAGAATTGATTTTCTTCACAGTAGCTAATATAGGGGTGGAGTTTAGATTTGTGCTGAAAACAGTTATTGCTGAGCAGTGCTGGCACAGAGTCAAGGCCATTTCGTCTTCTCTCCCCATCCACCAGCAGTAGGGCTGAGAGTGCGCAGGGAATGGGAGGGGATACAGCTGGGACAGCTGACCCCAACTGACCAAAGGGTTATCCCACACCATGTGGTGGCATGCTTATCATGTAAAGCCGGAGGAAGAAGGAAGTGGGGGACATTTTGGGTAATGGCATTTGTCTTCCCAAATCACCATTACACATGATGTAACCTGTTTTTCCTGGGGATGGCTAAATACCTGCCTGCCCATGGGAAGAGTGGAATGAATTCCTTGTTCTGCTTTCTTTGCGCACATGACCTTCCTTTTACCTATTAAACTGTGTCTATTTTAATCCATGAGTTTTTTCTCACCTTTACCTGACCGATTCTCTCTTCCATTCCACAGAGTGGGGAATGAGGGAGCCACTGCATGGGGCTTGGTTGAAAGCTGGGATTAAACCATGACAGGTTGTTCTATAACTGTAACCTGATGTAGAAGAGTATTTAATCAATCATTATTCTGCCTTTTTTTTCCCCCTACAGGTTGCAATTTAATGTCTAATATCAAGTAATTGGTAAAAACATTAAAAGAGAAACTAGGCTGAAAGCTGACCAGCAAGAGATAAACAATTATGCTCATTAATATTTTCTTCCTATGTTCTTTGATGTCTCAGCTGGTTTTTAATTAATTTCATACACACATACATATTTTATGAAGTGCTAATTTTTAATCAGAATATTGTGTAATAATAAGTCTAACTGAGTCAAACTCCCAGGAAACTAGAGAATCATTATGCCATTCAGTTATCTGTACCAGATAAATTGTCAATGAATAATACCTTGTCAAAAGGAAGTATATCACGTGGTGAGGAATGCCAAATAAGGTAACTTTGACTTTTAATTTTAGGCTACAAATATTCCCTCAAAATACACACACACAGATTTTTTTTTTTCCATTCTTCACAAAATCTATTCTGGATATTTGAAGCCAAATCCCTCTGTAAGGTCGATGGATTGATAACTCAGCTCAGGATCTAAATGGATTTTTTTGAGCTACAGGATTGCCATGCCAGTCTTCTGTCACCTCTACTCCCAGTAAGTATTTCTGCTCAAGAACATTTTCTTCTGTCTTAACATTTTGTATGAAACTAAGAAAATTAGAGTTCTACAAAAAGAAGGGTTAGATGTTAAGCTTATGAAGGAAATATTTTGATATGGTTCCTCTCTTCCAAATTACCTCTCATCTTCCTCTTTTCTTTTAAATCTCCTCCAAGCAATATGATACACAATAGATGAAATAAGTGAGTAGGTTCTTTGTGACACAGAACCTCCCTAAGAGAAAATGTCTGTTTTAATTTACTGTGGGAATATACTGACTCAGACCAACTGCATGCCACTTCTTACTCCTTGCCAGGCCTGTGTTCCTCAGCTAGCCACTCCCCTGCTTCCTCCCTCCTGGAATGAGTTAGAAGTTGTTAGCACTGCATTTCCTAATTAGAGGTTTTGTGGCATAGCCTACATTTACAGAAATCAGCTCGTATTTACTCATACTCTAAGTAACATATCTGCAAAAGAACCTGAGAAACAATTTGCCGTAACCAGCCTGATTAAACATGGTCACTTTCAGGGAAGCTTCATTCATCTTCCATGGAGACTTGACATTCATAAAATACACGGACAACTGTGGGATACCAAATCACATCCCTTTAACTGAAAACAAAGATTTTGATATTTGTAACAGCTAAAATTCCACAGGCATGTATTCCTATGTAATATCTGGAAATATCTCCACTGGAAAATGGCAAAATGTTCAAAAGGTTCAGTATCTGATGTGCCATTTTGACTGGTGATGAAGTTTAGTGTAAATAAAAATGTGTTTTTTAAATATTTGGCAAAATATTGTTTATGCATTTTGCACTGTCCAGCTCAGGACATCAGTGATGGGTTCACCCATTATTTTATTTATTATCATACCACTGATTTCCAGAGGCATGACTGCCTGGTTAGAAAACTTCAGAAAGCTAATTATGGATGATGTGACAAAGAATAGACTCTTTGCAACTTGGATGCCTCCCCAAGGAAATAGTAATATAGTACTATGGCATACCATTTGCTTCTAATTCTCTTGTATCTTAGTTCATTTAGAGGAAAAGTGATGTCTGTGATTCCTGAAAAATCAGATTCTCTTCTTACAGAGTCTGCAGCAGGAAGATCTAAGAGTCCTGTCCTTTGGCTGTTTTGTGAAATCCCCTGCTGTTGCAGTCACAATCTATTCAGCATTTAAAACTTCTTGCAGATTTGCACCACAGTGATGACTACATGATTCACCATCTCTTGAAAAATTGCTGCTTTGACTTCCTTTGAAGACTCCTACCAGCGCAGAAACAACCATAGCTTAATCACAGTTTTATTTGAAAAAGAAGAACACATATTTACTTTGATTACATTTTCGAGTTCCTGAAGGCCAGATCTTGTTCCCACTGGTGTCTGTGGCAAAACTCTCATTAACTTCAATGGCAACAAACCAGTCACTTAGTTTGCATAATCTGCAGAAAGTAAATATTTTAACATTCGTTATCTGTGATATTTAAGTAGCTAATAAAAATGTGCATGTAAAACTGGTTCATATTTATTTAAGCTTCTAAAAAAGTGACATTCAAATAGGACAAAATATAGGACAAAACCATTCTGTAAATGAAGACTCAATAAATAAATTTTTTCCTCCCCCACAATGAAGCAAACCCTCTTAAAAAATGTTACAGAAATATAGTTGTAAACCCTGAAAAAAAATGTACTTATTATAAACATAAAATGATACATAATGACTTTGAGTCCTGAATTCTGCCACTGTAACACATGCATATATATTTATATAAAATATAAATTGACAAACTGTTCTCCTTGAGCTTGTTTTTGCAAAAACCATCTCAGCCCAGTTGCTAATGTGCTATTTATCCATTAAAGAATGTTGCTATAGTTACAGTATCTATTGCAAAAATAGCATGGTAATATGAGAGAGAAGATGAAGAATGCAGAACAAACAAGCTTTGATATTTCTAGTGCTTGTATTTTTTTACTTGTACATGAACGTTAGAAACTTATAGTTAAAAAACCCCTTTATTGCTGTCTCTGTTTTGAATTAAAGCGTTAGAACAGTCCTTTGTACTCGGTGGACCTCTTTTCTTCTCCATCTGGTATTACAGGAACTAACTCCTATGACTCAAATAAATACTCCAGTATAAGGGTTTAACTAAAATTGTCACTACACAATTATATGAGTGATTTTATAGGCAGATCAAAACATCGAGACTCGACTAAGTCACCCCAGATTTCATTTGGAAAATCAAAAGGTTGGAAACACCATGTTTTTCCAATAAACAAAGACAAACAGGTGATCGCACAATTACAGTCTTATATTGCCATATTTCAGCCCAGAGCTACATCTTGTCCCGGTTCCACATGAAAATATACTGGACCTTTTTGGTGTCCCCTCCCTAAATTAGTTTTGATGAAATCCTTTATAGGAGAGTATCTACACCACAACCCAACTGCTTTTTCTTGTGAAAGCTTTGCACCAGGATTAAAATGTGTGATCTAGTTTACGTCTAAGCAATGTGTAGGTAGATTCATCAGTTTGCCAAACTCCTGTTACCCCTAAAAAACCTCCTCAGTGTAAAGAAATTAAAAAGACAAAGTCATAAAAAGTCCAGTAGTAATAATTCCTATCTATTTCTATTCTTGTCTTTTACAACTTCTGGAGAAGAATTTACACAGCTGACCTCAGTGTAATTAATGAAACTAGGATTAGACACTTCTTCCAAATAAAACACTCATGATGAGACCTATTTGGTTTAATTCAGGCTAGGATGAAGCCTTGGACAAATTCCAGAAAAGCCAGTTAGTTGCATCAGTCTTAAAACCAACTTGATAACAAAGACATTTTTCCTCTGTGAAATTTTTGCAGTCATTCTGTTTATCAGCCAAAAAGCAATGGCTGAGACTATGTTGCTCTCAAAGCAATCTTGAACACTTTGACCCTTCCCAGATGAAAAGAGAAACTGGAAGGTATGTATCTCACTTTCAGACAACCTCCAAAAAAAACCGACTCCAGAAAAGGCTACTCTACCTTCTCTTGGATTGTCACCTGCATAAGTAAGCATTGAAGATATCTGGGGTTTATACCCTAGTGCTTATGGCCCTGACATAACAAAGAAAAAAAATATCCCAAAGTGAGATTGTGTTTTATCAGGTAATTTAGATACTCAGTTCATCCCCTGGTGCTTCATCATCACACAGTATAAATGCCAGTCCCTCTCTGTTCTCTGTTTTAGAGAGACTCAGATTAGTTCACTCACAAATAAACTCTAGGCTGGGTTTTTGTTTTCCTCAGACTCCTACCACTAGACATTAGAACAAGAGTCCACAGGAGACAACCTGGGGTGAATGCGAGGCAGCAAGAAGGCAGCAGTCGTCTCTACAAAAGCACATGCTTGCACTAATGGGAGTGCAAGCCTCTTTGCAGCCCTTGCTTTGGAGAAGTGATTTGCTCACAGATGCATTTAACAGTATAGATGTAAGCTGTTGATTATTCACTGTTTACTCTCTGAGGGCTAAGAGACTCACACAGACTGCTGGCTTACCACCTGCATCTGCTCGTTTTTGTCAGCAGTTGTGTCTGAAGCCTGTTTGCTGACTATCTCAAAGTATTAGATCAGTTGAATGGAGCATCTTCTGCCCAGAACTTTCCTGCCTGGTTGAAGTTCACAGCCCTCCATCTATATCGTCAGAGAGGCCCAAGTCATAGTAACTATGCCATGTGAAATATCTTTGGCAGAAAGAACAGCAGCTGACCTCATTGGGAAGTGTAGCTAGTTGTGTTTGCCTCTTATAGCTTTGTAGCCAGAGGATTTGGACTGAAAGAAAGGAATTTTATTACTTTGTTTGCTTATGGAGATGTCTTAACCATGAGGGAATGAATGAGGCTTAGGTACATGCTCCACCTCTTCTACTGAAAGTGTGTCCATCATGTTCCTGAGAAAGGGACAGAGCAAGAAGAAGCATGGTTAGATCTCGAGACATTCACTTGATAGAGCCTGACATAATACTTACATTTTAGCAGTGGGCTGAAAATGCAAAATGCATATGAAGTCTGGACGACAAAGTTTAGAGTAAGAATAAGCTTTGGAGGCATTTTGTGTAGGAGAAAATTTGTCTGCAGAAGGGGACAGACAGTTGTTTCCTCACTAGTAAAGACTTTGAAAGAATAGTATTGTGTAGGATGGTGAGCCATTAGCCGGACATGTTCAGTTATTAGGTCTATGTTTGTGTTTGGCTCCAGGAATTGTTTCTATTTTATCTGAGGAGATCAGCATAGCTATAAACCCTCAATGAATCAGCAGTCTAGTGCTGTATGGAGATCCTTCAACCTTCACCAGCGAAACCAAGGGACAGTCTGCTAGGCTTAAACACAGTACTCTGCCAATATCTCTTCATAGCTTTCAGAAGCTATGCAGGTGTCTGTGGATGGTACTGTATGGCTCTCCTTCACCAACCAGTTATGGATTATGTTCTCCTTGTGGTATTTCAAGCTACTTCATGGGAGGAGAAAATTGTGAGATAAAGTGAAATCACTTATGAATGCTCCTAAGAATGTGCTATTCATCCCTGCTGATGGGCTGGTGGTGTGCTAGGTAAATCTGTCCTCAGGTGGGGCAGCTTTTGTATTCTCTTCCTGAAGTTTGAACTCAATAAAATCAAATCAACAACAAAACTGAGTGATAACACACTTCCCTTGTCAAGCTTTGCAAGCTAAAATTCAAAGCTTCCACCAGGCTTTGCGCCCTTTGTGATATCAAATAAATATATATGAATGTTCCCTCATGACCCACCTTTTGACAGCCTCCCCTCCTATGAGTTCAGAAACTACAGAAAGGACACTTCATTCTCACTTGATATATTTGTTGTTTATTATTAGCTTAACCTGCACTTGTAACACTTCACCATATCTAAAATCCGTATGCCAGAACTTCTAAAAAATTTTAATTTTTTTTCAAATAATCTCATAATTTTATGAGTTGGACTGGTCCTAGGAGGATCATCTAGTCCAAATCTTAAGTAAATGGCCCATGCAAGGATCAAACCCACAACCTTGGTGTTAGAAGCAGTATGTTGTAACCAACTGAGCTAATCCCAGGGTAATAGCCCACAAAGTACTAAGAATTCTGCCAAAATCTTATTTTCCATGAATTGAATATGCTAGCTGTTTCACATTAACATTCAGGAATTATGACATGTATTGTTTAAATGTTCTTAGTAGTTACTTATCTGCTTTATATAAATAATTTCTTTACAAATTTCAGTTTCCCAAGCCAGGAGGGTTCCATTATCATCACAACCTACTTCTTTAATACTGCTTTACCAGCATTGCCAATTTCAGCAGCTGTATTTTCTCCTTCGGTTCCTTTGCTTGATCTCCAGCTTCAGTACCGGCTGAGGTGGGATCCAAATACTATGATGTACCACTCTACTAATGGCTATTGAGCCTGATTTCTGGGCCTAAGGCACCTCTGACCACTCATCATCTCTAAGCTATATTCCCATGCTCAGTACTCTGGCAGCTATTTCTCACAGAAATGCCACTCTGCTGTGGATGGCTACAAAACACACCTGGAGTGAGGTGTCTTAAACTTCCTTCTCCACCTAAGAGTGTCTGTTTGGGAGAAGAGAATGGATTTTTTTCTACTGAAACAGATTGTTAGACTTCAATATTTCACCATTATCTAATAAAAACCATATTCTGATGAGAACCATGTCTGAAAAAACATGGGAAGTGGCCCAATAAGAGATACTCAGCAGGGGTCTGGGAAGCCTACTCAAAGGTAACTGGCAGCAAGAGGATCAATACAAACTATTAAATGGGTAAATCTACATTAGTCATCTGTTGTGTAGTAGTATAGACTAGATGAAGAGCCACTAAGTCAAATAAGTGAAAAAAAATTCACTGGAAACGTAATAGGAATTTATGTGCCTGACAGGAGACAAAAATCCTGGCATTCACTCCAAGCAGTGTATCACAATCTGCTGCAGAAAGGCCTGCAACTCAGTCTCTTGGAGGAACTTCCTTCACAGAGAGTTTGGGACAGACAAACTTCGATTGTTGGGACATGCACGGATTCTCCTTCCTTTCTTGATAGCATGTACTGCAAGTAACAGCGAGGTTGCTGTGTTAGGTAACCCCTAGTTCTCACTCCCAGGAGGAACTGGCAGCAGTAGCAGCTATCACTGACATTGCTGAACTACTGTGTGACCTCCAGTTCTCTTCTTCAGCCTTCATCTTGGGTTGTGACAATGGGATGGCTGAGGAGACAGTGCTGTGCTCAAATATTTCCAGAACCCCAGTATTGGAGCATGTGTTTTTCGGTCTCAGCACTACAATGGTTTTGGTGGTCCACTGTTAATAGTGTTGGAAAGTGGTCTCCTATTCTGCCCTTCTCTTCAGCTCAAAAAGCATTCAATTGTATTGCTCAACCAGCTTGAACAAAAGTATTTAAGAACAGTCAAAGAAATTAAATTTATATTAAAAAAACATGCAGAAGTAGAAAACTGATGCTGGAAAGCTTCCCACAGTCAGAATAGACTATCTGTGTACTTTACTTCCATTTCTTTAAAAGATACAGAAAGAATAATAATAAAAAAAGCCTTCCAGTCTATTAACAAGTAGCTTTCTCTTCAACTGCTGTCATTAATTTCCTGTAGACCAATAAAGCCCTTTCCTTGTTTATATGAGCTAAGTAAAAATGTTATTTGAACCATGGCATACGGATAGGTGAGGGTTTGACACCATGTTTTCAGACAAGTAATCATATCAACACCCTCCCTGCTAACCATTTAGCATAAAAATATTTTCAAGTAAATATATTATTTAAATATAGAGCAATTAATTCTTTATTGGTTGGACCCTTGAGGAACATGCCTAGTGAATTTCATTAGGTGGTGTCTTCTTCCATGTAACCAATCATCCTTGCTGGCATTCATTCTGCATCAACTCCCTGATGATATCTGTTTCCTTCAGGAGTCAGAGAGTGCTGCAGAGGTATATAGGTATAAATGTTTACTCATATCCAGCATGAGTCAATGACAGGGTTGTTTTCTGTCCTCTCAGGAACTGCAACTGACTCACTGTTTCTACCTTGACCTCACTGTGAATTGTTTTTCAATTATATCTAAAACAGTTCATGATATAGCATTATTGCTAAGGTCTACCAATGGGTGTGGTAATTAAACTTCTACAATGCACTGCAATTTGCTTTATAAGGATACTGAAAGGGGGAGAAAGCAGGTGATACTGGGCTTCTGCTTTTGAATCAGATAAAAGGTTAAAGGAGATTTCCCTGTCTAGCCTCTCTTGGCTTTGTGGGCTACAGGTCTCTCTGAATTTTCTGGCAAATATTTTTATAAGATTAAAATTGTCATTGGTTTTTGAGTCATTGTGTTATGACAGCACTGCAGTTTAGCAGGACTTTGCTATCACCGTAAAAGTGTGGGAACATCAGGAAAATCAGAACACAGGCGGATTTAGAATAGACTGAGGATATAAAAATCTATTAAAGACCTTCTCTCTTTTTTTCCCTGTGAGTGAAAAATCAATAAAATGGTATAAGCCAGATAGCACAAAACGTACAACTCCTAGACCTCCAATTTATGCACAAAGTGACCTTGACCTATTCTGCAATTTCCAGTCATTAATTTATTATGTACCTCTCCTAACCATATCACTACATACTACAATGAAAAACAAAACTTAATAGCTGGCTGTGTTTCCTTTTCCTTTAAAGAAGCAGACTTAGCATAGAGTAAGCTCTTACAACAAAGGGTGATTTTTTTTTCACAATCAGACTAAATAATGATTTACTATCTAGAAACTAGCTGCAGAATAGATTTAGGAATCATATGAGTCTGAGCTTTCTGAGAAAGTTATTACTGTCTGTACTTTTCTACCTTTAGCGTCACACTGCTTTCTGTGATATATTCATGAGCATATGATCATACTGAAAACAGGAAAAAGCAATGTGAAAACAGTTTGCCAACCACGTTTAGCTCTTTAAATTAACTAAATACATCACGTGATCAGTCATACAATCATAGAATGTGAAGGGGTTGGGAAAGGTCCTCAAAGACCATCTAGTTCCATGGGCAGGGACACCTCCCACTAGACCAAGTTGTTCAAGGCCTTATCCAACCCTGCCCTGAAACTCATAGGTCGGTTTATTACATGAAGTGAAATCAGAGGAAGATAATAACTTCCTCTTACATTAGCCAGGTAAGATGCTGAATTAACCCTGTAATTTAGCCCCAACAGTGGGCAATAAGTTTAGCTGAAATAGACCTCAATGTTTCAATGCCAGTTGTAATGAGTGGAATTAACGTATGGAGGAAAAAAAGTGGGAAATTCTGTTTCACAGAATCATAGAATGGTTTGGATTGGAAGGGGCCTTAAACATCATTTAATTGCACACCTCCCTGTCATGGGCAGGGACACCTTCCACTAGATCAGGTTGTTCAAAGTCCAGATCAACCTGGCCTTGAATACTTCCAAGGATGGGGCATGCACAACTTCTCTGGACAGCCTGTTTCAGTGGCTTACCACCCTCATCATAAAACATTTCTTCCTTATATCTAATTTATACCTTCCTCCTTTCAGTTCAAATTTTTAGTCCTCATCCTATCATCACACTCCCTAACAAAGAATCCCTCTGCAGCTTTCTTGCACCCTTTAGGTACTGGAAGGCTGCTATAAGGTCTCTCTTGAACCTTCTCTTCTCCATACCTAGCAACTCAACTATCTCAGTGTTTCCTCATAGGAGAATTACTCTAGCTCTCTAGTCGTCTCTGTGGCCTCCTCTGGACTTGCTCCATGTCCCTGTGTTTCTTATGGTGGAAATCCCAGAGCTGGACACAGCGCTGCTGAAGAGGTCTCATGAGAGTGGAGTAGAGGGGCAGAATCACCTCCCTCGACCTGGTGGCTGTGCTTTTGATGCAGCCCAGGATGTGGTTGGCTTCTGGGCTGTGAGTGCACGTTGCTGACTCATGTCCAGCTTTTCATACCCCAATACCCCTAAGACTTTGTCCCAGGGCTGCCCTCAATCCACTTATCACACAGCTTGTACACATGTTTACAATTGCCCTGACCCAGGTGCAGAACCTTGCACTTCAAACTTGTTGAACTTCATGATGCCTTCACAGTTTTTCAAACATTTTCCATCTAAAATTTATCTAACAAGCAGCCACTAGTCCAACCCATTCTTTTCCAGGGCTGATCTAGACCTGTGAGTGCCTCTTTTCACTAGGATGTGGCATAATTTGCCCATCTTGGGCAGGCAAGTCCTGCCCTGTTAGTGACATATCTATTGCGGGTCAAATTTAGTCAGCAATTTTACCCTGGGGAGCCCTTCAAGTGACTGAAATTTCCAGTAGGCACCATGTTTTGCGTGCATTACTTGAACACAGGATGAAAATCAAGAGTAGACAACCCATTCTTATTAACAGTCAAGTTCCCTAGCCACTGGGAAAAGGCCTTTTTCTTTTCAGTTGTCTATCTGCCAAAAGAGTGGCTAATCTTCAAGAGAAGCTGTAAGAATAATATTAATTCAGTACAAGCTCTTCATCAACAGAAGAGGCAGATGTTTAATATCTGGCTGGACCACCCTCTTGAGCTCCATAAGTTGTCTGCACAGACAGTACCAGGGATGTGCCAGCAAGAGAGGCACCAGGACTCTCTCTGTTGGTATCCTTCTGTCCGTTTTGACAGACTGAAGAATCTAGCCAATTCTGTTTAGGCAGAATAGATGCTTCCTCACACTCCCCTCCAACATGCACCTTCTTCCAAGGGGCACCTGCCTGAGATGAGGTAATGCCTAGATGAGGTTGCCTGGATTAACACCCTGGTCAGGTTATTCTGCTAAAACACATTGTCTTGATCTTACAGCAGCTCCAGTTTGATTTGCATGTCAAACAGTCTTGACACTATTATGACTGAGGGTGACAGAAGCTGGTATTTCTCAAAACCGTGTTTCTATTTTCAAGCATGATCCCTAAAAATAATTGTGTTTTATTCTGTTTCAAGCTCTTCACCAAACTGAACAAGGAGGTAAAACACAAAGAAAGATATTTTTATATTAAGGCTATATACTTCCCAGAAGAATTCTTCAAATGTAATTAAAAATCCCTAGTGAAGAGTATGAGCAAAAACAGTTGCCTCTTATTGATGGTGTGTGATCTGCAGATGGTAGACTGACAGGAAAACATCCCTTCACATGGGTATGGTGGTGTATCAGATGCAAGTGCACTGAGTGATGTGAACTACAGACAGCCTCAAAACTATACTGCATGAATATCCATTGCTTCTTAAAATCCCCAAATCTGCTTGGAGGCTTGCCCTCGATTTCAACAGAAGCAGGATCACGCCCTCTGAGAGTGAGAGCTGCCCTGCACCTCCGGTACAAAGTGAGCACATTCACACGGGGAGCCCTGTCACTCCTATTCACTGCCCGATACAGTAAACTCCGGGGAAGTTGTTTCTGGGTCAGTGTCTTGCGCAGTTGTTCCAAAGTCCCGGACAGGAGTACGGAGGGGACAGACTAAAGACTTTCAAAATGTTTTCAGATGCCTTTCCTTTTACATGCCTGTTAAAATATGTAGGGGTTTTACTCTTCAACCCAACCTTCTGCTGCAATATTGATGGGTGCTCCCCGAGAATTTGGGGATCTATAAATCACGCACATATTTTACTTTTTCTATTCACATGTAAACAGCATGTGAAAAAGATACAGGTCTTTTTTTGTCTGACCAGAATGAAGCTTTGCAGGAAGAGCAGCATCAGGCCCACAGTGTTTACATTTTCATCCCAGCTGAATGAACGTCAAAACCTAGTTTTCTTCAAAGCTAACCACATGCAAGAGCAGGGTTGTTTTGGCTGGCTGGAAACAACAGGTATAAATAACCTCCTGTGCCCGACAAAGCAAGAGCCTGGAAAGGCTCCTTGGGTTGTTTTTTGCACATCAGCCTATGAGCTTGGGGTGTTTTAATGCTCTGTTGATGCCACAGGAGCCGACAGAAGCAGGGACAGATTACACTGAGAAGGAGGTAAACAAGTTGTTTACAACTCAGCGAGGCTGCAGCGTATCCTCCTTACATCGGCTGAAAGGCAATGAGAGCATTGGACACTGAACTGCTGATCGGAAAGGATCCCTGGAGCTGCCAAGCTCTGGATCCAGAAATGTCTGTGGGGCTTCAATAACAGGAAATCACGTGTGCAGTCATTATCAGCTGCTGAGCGAGACAGATGCACCCAGATCAATATCAGTGTCCGATATCAAAGAGCTATTGTGACGGTACCCAGCGTTTTGAACTAAGGAGAACAACAGAACTATTTTAAATTATTAGGGCTGGCAAAAATCCCCTGACTTTCTCTTTTCTGCTTTGTTTTTGTTTTTTCTTTCTGAGGCAGTGGATTCATCACCATTAAAGGAACTGAAAGTCCACTGTGCCCAAAGTAACTTTGATCATTATTGATCTAATTAAACTCCGTTTGCTTAAGGTTGCGGTGGGAAAGAGCTGCAAATCAGCATTCTTCCTGATCTTTTTCAGTAGTAAAGGGTATATCTGTTCACTCAGCTGGGGAATCGGCATGTCCTTCAGCACACTTGAAACTGGACAAGGTTCCCATATTTTACAGTGTTTTATGCTGTCTAAAAATACAATTTTGGAACATAGCTCTTGTTCCAAGCAGGACTTGGGCAGAGGAGAGGTTCTGCACAGAGACAAGTGCCCTCCCTGCATTAGTATTAAAGCTGTGCATTTGATCACACTATTATTGCACAACAATGATAATGTCTGCACTGGACTTTCTGTTCCTTGTCGTTTATGTTGTCAAATAAAATAAATGTGTAAACTGATGGCGTTTTAATGTTTATATATATTGCAACATTACAAGCATGTTTGTAAACAAGCAAGCAATTTCAGCTTTGTGCAAATTATACACAAAGAGATGAAGTCTGTTTTACAAGGAAGCACCTCTTATATTCCAGCCCCACCTTTTTTTTTTTTTTTTAAATAGCTAGTAGGTTAGAATATTTTTGGAGGGTCTTTTTCTCTTGTGCCATTAAAATTACTGCAAGGTGCAGTAGAGAATTCAGTAGTGCTCAAACCTGGTATGTTCAAGGGAAATTCACAGGTAGAAGCAGGGAGCTTATTTCATAATCCAAACAGACATACTTCTGTTATGCAAGGACAGTCCCTGCAGAAGGACTCCTAGGATAGTTTGGCCCCTCTGATTTCAGATGGAAAAGAATCTGTGACACATGAGAAATGCACCAAGGTGGATCACACACTTCTTTCCATTGCTTCAGCTGAGTGACTGCTGTGCTATTAGTACTTCAGAAAAGGGCCAACAGTTAGAACAGGTATTTGTCTTCTGCCAGTTTGCTGATGGCTCATCTGTTTGTATTACATACTCTAGCTTGTAATTGCATTGCTGTGTGTTTGCGTGTGTCTGTAAACTGTTCACATAATCTTGCACATCCTGATAAAAGCAGCATAAAAGGATGAGATGGTGCAGTCTGCACGCTAGCCCATATATACATTTCTCTTAAGTGTAAGTCAGGTGCTTGAAGGGAGATAAGCAGATTTACCACAGGAAAAGGTCCAGCCTTGATTTTATTCTGGTCTGGGGCATAGCATTGGACTGAGGGAGGTTTGCAGTTTTCCCTTCCTTTGGCTTTGTACCAGCAATCAATCAGAGCATGAAGAACTGTCTTTTTTCAAAGCCGGAATGATACTTGGAGTGGTGGCAGAGTCTGAAGCAAGGGCTTCTTTCATCAATCCACACGTGAAGTACTCATTCACTACTTTTTAAGATTACGTCTTTGGCAATCACACAATTTACTTGCCCTTAAAGCAGCCCTGCCTGTTTTCCAGTGCTCCTTCCGCAGTAACTTATGGGAGAGATGAAATAGAACAGATGTTATTTTGTCTCTGGCCGAGAACTCTTCCGCAAGGCAAGAGTTAAAGGGGACAGCGCTCCTGCCGTCGGCGGCTGCCGGACCCGGCGGAGGGAGCCTCTGGAGCACAAAGCTTGTCTCCCGTGATAAGATAGACGAGTCCTTAATGCAATTCCTCGGATTCCCAGAGGGATATCCATAAATGCTGCAGAATAAACAAACAGGAGGAATACTGAATGGAGGCAAGGGAGCTAAGGCACGGCGCCGGGAGTCAGCCTTGCCGCCGGGGATAAACCAGCGCACACACAGCTCCGGGGCCGCTCCCGGCTCGGAGGGAGCAGCCGCCCCCAGCCCCGTCCTGCCCGGAGCTCACAGCCCTCCCCAAACTCCCTCTCCCGGCTCGCTCCGAGCTCGGGCAGCGGCGCGCTCGCCCGCCTCCCTTGGATGCACCGGCCTATTTTTACAACTCTCAGAGAACACTGGTTTCCTCTGGCAGATCCACCACTAATACTATTACCCGGCAGAGGAGAAAAGGAACGAAGCTGCTAAAATAACTGTGCATCACCGAAATAGAAGGAAAAGGCATTTTAGGTCATGCAATCCGTGCCCTGGACGGCAAAGGTCGCTCCCTACAGAATAAATCTGAGAGGACTTTAGATCAGCTTTACATTGATGTATTAGACTCCTGTTGTGGAGCATTCAGTCTGTTTTGGTGCCCTCCTTTTTTTTTTTTTTTCCTTTTAAATTGTGGGAGAAACCCTGACCAAAACCGTAGTGTGAGCTGGCACAGCTTCAGTAGTAACTGTTTACTCCAGGCAAAACTTAGTCCCTTTTCCTTTGTTCCTTTTCTCACTGTTTTTATGACATAAAATCTTGCTCTCTGCAATATAGAAATGCTTTGCAAGGCCACTCACAAAAAATGTAATAAAGGAAGCTTAGTGTTTCCCAGAAGAAGATTATATTTGAATTTCTCTTTTCTCCTTTTATTTAAACTGCTGTCTGGTTCGGTTTGGCAGGGTTCAGCTGTGAAAGTCACACAAGTCCTGACTTCCCTCTCATAATCATATGTTGGTTTTCAAGCGTTAACATGTGTTTCTGTCACTGAAGCAGATATTCCAGGGCTTCTCTGACCTTCTTTGGATGCAAAAATTAATGATCATCAAGGATCTCTGTCATTCCCTGGGTCCTTAGATAGTCAGTTGTATCCAAAATGACCTTCAGCATGTGTCCTGCCCTTCTGATCATGTATTCTTTCTGCTTTTCATCTGTGAGGTTGGCAATAAGAAGGAAGTAGACAACTCAGCCAAAGGGGGACCCTCTCCATGGTGTGACCTAGCTGGAACCCCTTGAACTACTGAAAGAAAATTGGAGAGAAAGCTGGAAAATAAAAGCTGAAATCCTAGTGTTGCCAAGGTTTCCTGCACCTCAACTGAGACAATTTCATGGCTGCAGTTACATCTGCATTCCCAGATCTGAGAGCACTTCCATGTTTCTGAGCTGGGGTAATGTGCTCTGGACATACCCAACCTCCTAATTCTGCACAAAAGACAGATCTGCACCCCAGATTTCTCCAGTGTGGTTCTGTATGGCCATGGAAATGAAACCGTGTGGTTGAGAGCTGGCTGGGAATGGTGGCATACTCCCAATGGCACTTGTCTACCCCCATGGAGCACAGGAGTGCTAAGTCTAGATGTGAATCTCTCCTGTCCCTTCTGATCCAGTGAAAAGGCAAACAGATTAGCTCTTCAGAGCTGTTAGACTTCAAAATGGAATGGAGAAATAGTGCTTGCAGACCCAGGAGCAGGTAGGAGGTAGTTTAAGAAGCTGCTTCTTATCGGCTCTTAGCTATTGGTTTCTACCTCCCAGGTGAAAGAGTGCCTGACTGTGTCCTGACTTTGATGAGATAAGGTCAGGCCAAACATGAAATCCAAATGTGCAAAAGCCATGAAGAGAAAAGTCTGCAACTTTTTTTTCATACAAAGATTTAAAACCCGTATCATTGGTGGAGGAGGGAATTTCGAGGAGAAAGCAGGAATAAATTACAAATAGCACACCTCTGCTATTTGAGATAAGGTGAATGAATACCCTTTGCTGTTTGCAACTCAGTGCTGTAGTACCTATGACAGGCAGCAGAAAATTTTTGATTTATTTCAAGAGAATAATGGTAAACATACACTGCAGAAAGCATGTCAAAGTGTTTACCTGTGTGATAAGTTTCCCAGTTAGGAAAAAAAAAATTTAGTCAGGTTTGCAAATGGGTAACTATGTTGGGGGTATATTGCTATGGAGGTGGAGCATGAATTAAACATCTTTAGGTTAGGAACAATAGCCAATAGACTAAATTTAACTGATAGTTCATAGTATAAGCCCGAGTACCAAGAGAAGGGAAGAAACAACATTTCAACAATTAAAGAAGAGGACCAGAAGAAGATAGCAAAAGTGTTCAGAAGTCTTGGAAAGGGCTAGAAAGAAGCAACTGTGCAAAACAGTAGCATGCTTGAATATGCAGGTGATTCCTTCAGCTGGAGACTTTTTGAGATACACAGATATCATTGAGGGCACTGGTGCAGGTAGAAGACAGTGTGGCCTGAACCCTGTTAGAAGGTGAAGAGAAGAAAACTGAGGCAAGAATTGTGAACAGCAAGAATTCAGGGTATCAGAGAATGCACAGGAACAAGAGAATTAGAAAAGGAGTTGAAGAGGGTGAAAGCAGTGACAGCATGTCTGGACTGAACTTAGCAAGGTTCAATGAGAGAGAAAGAGAGCTAAGTGTAAGAAAGCTGAAGAAGGTCAAGAAACTTACAGAGACTTGGAGAAGGCAATGGGGGTTAAATATTACCATTTTAGATGGAATGATAAAATACTATTGATAATCCAGGAAAGGACATGCAAAGATACTTTCAGCAGGGGAAATTATCTGGTGCTGAAATTTTTCCAGATGGCTTCAGTGGTTAGGTATCTGGCAGGAAAGGGAGTTGAATCTTGCTGAAATTCATTATAGTTTATCTTCTAGATTTCACTTTGACTTAAAAAAAGGAAATAATGATGTAGAGAAATGTATTTATGTCTTTTATAGCTATTTTTTCTAATACAAGTGTGACTTTAGTCTTTTAAATTTGTTTGTAGCCGCACTCCAATGCCTCACAGGGCCCTTCTAAGTAGCTAGTATGTAATAGCTCTTTCCAGGCATCTGCTCAAGCTGTATCCAATTAAAAAAATAAATCTGGGAACAAACTGCTTGTAGTTTCAGCTGGCTGGCAGGTATGGATTCTACTTTCATAAAAGGCTTATTCTTGTTCTCAGTTCTGTTTATGTCTATCAGTTCAGGAAAACTCTATCACGTAACTTGTAAGTCATATAACCTTTAAATTTGTCTCATGTTATCGTCTTCAAATAGCATTAGAACATCAAGTCAGTAAAAAACAAGACAAAACATCTCAGAAAGCTAAAGTGTGGTGACATACCTCATTATGAAATACTGCCAAGAGTTTTTGTGATTTAAGTGCATCACATTTCATTGGTTCTGAGAATAAATCTTACTGATTTCTGCTATGGTTAACAAACTTCTTATTTTCAGTAGCCACAAAACAAAATCAAAATCTGTTTGTGGTTAAACTTTCCACTGGAAAAAAAAAACCTTCTCATGCTTTTAAGGCCTACTCAGCATGAACACTATTAGTATCCGTGCAGAATGGTGCAAGGTGTGGAGATCTAATAATGGCATTATGGCAGAATTTTTGGCACATAAATGTGCTAAGGTAAATTTTTACACTTGAACCTCCCTGCAATTTGCGAGAGCAAATGCTTCAGGCAGTGCAGTAGCAGCAGAGGGGCAGGCAAGTGTTGGAATTCATGCTTGTAAAATTTATAGGGATCAATTGGTTTTGCAGGTGTACTGCCTAACACTTGTGTGCACCCAGTTGCTGGAGCAGATAAAGCGTGAGCCGGGGGCTGGAATGCTAGACAGGAACTGGGGAGTCAGTGCCCACCCTGGGGCTGCAGCAAGGGGCCTGCCTTGAGAGGGAGAGCTTTTGGCTCTGTCTGTAAAACAGACCCTTATATGGTGTCAAGTTTGGCACTCTGAAAAGTAGGTATCTCTAAACACTGCATTTTCTAAAAGGTTAGTCAGGAAAAAATGTGTATGCTTAGAAAATGTGTGTATTTAAGATAGAAGCCTGCTATGAGTTCTTTAGCTAATGTAACTCATAATGACAAATCAGACACTTTTAATTGTCAGACATAATCTCCAGCTCTGTATTTACTCCCCATCTGCTCAGAGGGTTATACTTGCTAGCAGATTTACTGGGGGAGCGGAGCAGGGAAGAACAGGAGTGGGAGACGTGTTGGAAGGAAACAGGAGCCCCTCCTGTGGCTGCTAGGACTGAAGCAGCCCTTGCCACTGTGCACAGCTCCTTTCCCTCTTCAGGCAGCAGATGCAGGGGAGTGTAGTTTCTTTTGAAAATCACAAGACAAAACTTTGAAAATTAGGTACTTTCTGGTCCTAAACTAATTATCCTTCATTTTTTTAATGTTCTCAGAAACATAGATTTTTAAATGAATACACACATTAATTGAGCATTTCCATTTTAATGATGATTGCTATTAAGCATAATACAAATTGATCATTAGTATAGCAATATCCAGGAACAGTACTTATTTAGAGTTTGCTGGCTTCTGACTTTCTGTCCATTTCTCCTGTGCTTTCATAGCAATGTGCTTTTCTGATCACAGAATGAGGAAATCACTTGCTGATTTTCCCTTTCGAAGGGAATTCATAAGCATGGCTGCCTGCTAAAAATATATATTGTTGATTCTTAGAGCTGACCACATAATTTTACTCCATCTATCAGTGCCAAATAAGCTTCATAACAGTGATATGTATCAGAATTAAAGAATTTTTCATTAGGTACAGCTTATTTGCTGAGTTATACCTTACTGCTTCAGGTAAGTTGTGTATCAAAAGTCATACAGCCTAGTGAAGAAAAAGGCAGAAGTATAAAAATTTTAGGCACTCCTACATAGCACTGAACTGCTGAGGACACCATCTATAACATACTAATTCCGATAATTCTGCATGAGGAAGAGCTACTTTAAGATTTGTCGCAATCAAATCTCCATATGGAATATATCTGTGAGTACACAGATCCAAATCCAGGATATACAAACCCTGCTGTGTGGAATACTTTGTCACTTGAACCTCCGTATGCTACGGATCTAGTTTAGGGGTGGGAGGGGAGAATATGTTATCTATTTACTTTCTAAATAAATATCGAGCCACTGAGAAGCTGAGCATAATGACTCCTTTTCTAACCAGGCAAACAATATTGTGCAAAACCCATGCCATCCCTGTCACTGCCCATGTTGGTGAGGAGGCAGCGTGGGGCCTGGCTGTACCCTGGCCCCCGTTCTCCCAGCCCTCCCTCCATGTAAACACCACAGGGTCAGAATGCTGCAGGAATTTGGGGGCGGGAGCCAGCCTTTGAGGGGAGCGGGAAGGAGCAGCTGCTTTGTGTGACGTGCTGTCATCTATAGCTTACTTAGCTCATTTGAAGCCAGGGAACCTTCTAAGGCTACAGAGAGAGGATCCCCAGGAAGCTTGCAAGGCTCCAGAGTGAGGCTGGAGGGGAGCTGCCAGGCAGTTCCTATTTGGTGCTGAGATCAGCCACAGATGCCACATGTTCGCAAGCAATATGATGCCGACACATCTCGCCCTCACCGTTGTGTGAGGAAAAGCAGACTTAAAACACATATGGCCTCTGTTCCCCCTTCAGAATGCAGCAGTTTGCATGGAGAAAGTCCATGTGCTACTAAACGTATCATAATTTAATGTTTTTACATCTATCTGAAAACTTCACGGTAACTCAAGTCCTGCTTCTTACATTTCCCCTTAGTTGGACACAAGAATCCAACCAAGGCTTTCATTTACACTTTCACAGCCAAGCCATCTATCAGGATTCATTTAGTTTCTAGTGACCATGTTTTGTTTAGAGCACATTAAGCTATGCTCTATTCCCAGCTGTGGGCAACTTTATGCTGATATTCACCAATAGATAAGAATTGAAAATAGATTTCTACCTGAATGCCCATGAGGACAAGTCAGAAGGACAGTCTATAAATCAAGTTAATACTTTCACCTTCTTTGCAAATTTGTCTCATTTTAAGATATCCTGTATTGCAGAGAGGCTTCTTTAAATCGATTGGTGAGAACATTGTATTCCTTTGAGACAGGAGCAAGTGTCTCCTTCAGTACTGGTCATTTTGTATCATTTTATGAAAATGCAGTCTTCATTCTGAGTTTCCTGGAGCTCTATCACATAATGTTTGTCACGCATTCAAGCTAAAGCTCTGCATCTGAAAATTCTACTCGAAAGAGGGAAAAGACAAGGAAGTCTATGTGCCACACACCTTAACCCAGGAGAAATGCATTTGACTGAATTGCACTGAACTGTCATTCTTTTGCTACCAAATACATTTTATGCCTGGAAACAGACCTAATTGTCAGGACTCCCTAAGCACAGAGAATAACACTTTAAATAGACACTGATCTTCATATCATTAGTTCCCTGTTAAGAAAACTGAAATGCCCTTTAATTATCCAGATGTAAGAGCATGTGAGATGGTACTAAATTTTGCTTAAGTACAGACTATTGCTAAAAAGGAAGCCAAAATACATAATTACATTGGCATTAGCATTCTATAGTTGTGTGATATCAAACTGCACAATGACTGGAACATTCTGTGAAGGGCAATGCTGTCTGGGTAATGTAGCAGAAACACTTATCTAATAGCATGCCCTCCTGTGCCCTCTGTCAGGTCGCCAGCACATTAGTCCTATTATCAGCCTCCAAATAATGGAGGCTTCCACACCGTCGCTGCTGCCAAAAGAAACAGTCTTCCCTGTTACAGGAGCAAATGTTTGTGCACATAAATGAAACTGAAGAGTAATTAGATTACAGTGTTTCCGACTGACCCCCATACAATAAAATATTCGGCCGCTCTAATTTACCTAAATAAAGATCCTACTACATTTGTGGCATGTTTGGTTTAGTTCATAGGTCAGGTGTTTTCCATAATGCATTCTAAACAGACTATTTCAGTCAAGTAGGCAAGAAATATTGAGATGACTGCTCATAATTGTCTTTAAAAGCATTGTTTGTCTTTTCCTTCCCCTATATTATGCAGGGTTTTTTTACATGGGGCTAGTATTTGATAGGTTCAGTGTTTGTGTATTTGTTTTCTGATTTGAACTGAAGAGGTAAAAAAATGAGAAGCAATAACAAATACCTGTCCAACCACCACCACCAAAAATCCATCAGAAAGTTATTTAATGTATTTAGCTCCCTCATTAGAGGCATATTACAATACTCTGTCATTGTGTGACAGGCATATTTGAAACAATTCTATTTAGTACAAGAAAAAGGGAACCAGGCTTTTATGTGGGATCTAAAACACACACAAACAAACCCCTCACAGGACTCAGATTAAAAGAGATGCCTTGCTTTAATTATTTTTAACAAAACAAATGCCAGAAAGTCCTTTTCATGCATAAAGCTATCCATTTATTGATAAGCATTCTCATCAACATTGTAGGGCAAAAAACATCTGTTCATTGGAACACATATAGTTGAATACATATTAGCTTATATAAACAATCTATGTAATATTAAGCCCATCATGTTAAAAATGAATCAGTCAGTGATCAAAAAAGGCAAGAGCCAAGGCAGGCAATTTTTTTTTATGATTTAGATTTCATGTTTATAAAATTCCAAAATGTTTTCCTGAAACCTGAAATAATATTGACCTCTTAATTCTTTTGGCTCAATTGAAATGATTCTTTATAACCTGAAGAATTTGTAGGAGAGGAAAAACAAAACAAAATCTCCCTATGTTACTATTTTAGATTAAGCATTTCTATTTGTGTAAGATGTTTCTGTCTTACAAACTATACCCAGAACTACTTATGGGAAAAATGGATTCTGATGCAAATATAAGCTGTCAGGAATCAATCTGTAAATTCCTGTCACTTATCAGAGATCCTAAGGAGCACTCCATTTAAGGCAAGACAGCTTCTTGCATTTTTTGATGCATTCATTATAAAGAACCAAGGGTTAAGCAACTAATTTATTTACAATAGTGAATTCTGTTTCTTCAATTTTATGCAAAAATAGCGAAATATGACACAACATTTTTTACACACATAGTTATTTTGTGACTTTAAAACAGTTATTGATACGGTTCTGAGTGTGTCATTATTGACAGTGCAGGTTACCACTGTTGCTTTGCATACATGCACTTCAAGCCTGCTCTTAAAGTAACTGAGAAATGTATTGCTGACTTTTTTGGCCTAATCTGCTTCTATAACGGGAAAAAGGTGTGGGTACAGGAGAACACCATCTCCTTCCTTTAAAATAAACTTCCTATTTTCAGTAACAGGAAAAACTAGTAAGGTGTCAGAAGCAACTTACTGAGAGCTATGAGGCCTTGCTATAATCCAGTGATCTGGAAAAGAAAAATTAGTGAATTACAGGTTAAAGGCAAAGTCTTCCTTACCTGAGCAACAATGGCTTTGGGGAAAGAAAGAAAAAAAAAAGCCAACACATTTATTTGCATTTCCTCTTCACAGTGCAAAAGCACTGGATGAGCACTCCCAGTTAATGAGTGCCTCAGAAGAGTGTGCAAGCACCTCACTTTCTAGGAAATAGTTATGTGTACACTGAAAGGGATAAATCCTGATTTCCAGTGATTACTGCTCATAGTCAACTGATGTTTTAGTTTTCCTTACAAAGGCTGCACTGTCAATGCAGAGTTACATCACATTCTCTCTTGGTTTAGTTATCTCTGGCTGTTTCCATACCACGTCCTGCATTTAAATCTACACCTCTTCCCTTCCTTGCAATACATTCAACATCTTCTGATATTTCCTATGCACACCACAATATTGCATTCTTATTCTTTCTACCGCCTGGTACAGTAACTTTGGCTGTAGTGTTTTAAAACTTTGCCTTTGGTAGGATAGCAAGCTAAAACTACCATTTTTAAATGTTCCCTTTGCAGAATTGCATTATAGCAAGAAAGCTGAGGCGATGTCACCAGCAATGAAAGTGGGAAATTTGAGTTTAATTCCTTGTTCTGTTCCAGATATTCTGAACATCCTTCTATATGAATCATGAACATACGACCAATTTTATGCTTGCCATACTGCCAGTTTTGCATGGCATAGCACAGTGATGACCATGGTGATGAGTGACACATCAGTGGAAATGCACGTAGGGAATGTCAGACAAGCAGAGAACAAAAAAAAAAAAAAAAAAAAGGGGTTGATT
>WBMV01002889.1:1654452-1755365 GCA_013396655.1 Campylorhamphus procurvoides
GTGTTGATTCTATCTTCTAAAGAGGAACTGAGTGAATTCTTAGGGAAATCTATTTGCAAACAAGTATGTGCAATCCTGTTATGTATAGACTGATTTTTTTTTCTTTGCCTATGAATATTCATGCAATCCATTTTAATTCACCTAGAGGAGTGCTTTTATCATAACAGAGATGAAAATTCATGTATGAAGACAGTATTTCTGAGTAAACAATGTAAAGCCGCACTTGGGCTGTTCTCACCTAGGTACTGGGTGTCGCTTGGTTCCATGAGTAAGGATGTGGATATTCTGAGATGAGAAGAGGAACAAGTGTGAATTCCAGTGGCTTTCAAAGAACCTCAAATACATCACCCAGCACAGGCAGGAGGAGCAAAAAGAGGTGGTGTAACACAAGGACAGTGATGACAGTAGTAGCAAATTCCCTTTCCTAGTGACACATTTAGTATGTTTCAACCTCAAAAGGCAGCATTATGTGCCTGTAGTATGGTACAATACCTCGGGAGAGGGATCAGCCTCTAAGAACAGTTGAAAGGGATGTTGTGTGATGAGGTCTGAACTTATCTTTTATACTTCTGTGTCTCTGCCTTCAGGGTGAAATTGCAGTTAGCCCTGCATTATTAAAAGGCTCAGGGTCCTGAATTCATCTTGTGTAATTATGGGATTATTGAGGATGCCTAAATTAGGAATGTAGCCACACTCCTTCTACAGGCCTTTCAAACCATGAGGTGCAGGGACTGTCAGTAAGCAACTTGTCTACACACTTTTCATTGCTGAACATTGTGTGATGCTTTTGATGGACAACCTCTTTTCACCTCACCCTTGCATGGTCCGTGCTGAAGATGGCAGCTTTTCATATGTCTCTTTTTGACTGGTTGGAAAACTATTTTTATCCTTTCTTTCATTCTCCCCAAATCATAGTCTTTTCTCTATGTTAACCAAATTCCCTAATTTTTATTCTTGCAAATAAATGTGTAAAATCCTGAAACAGTCCTGTGTTTGGCATATTAATTTTAATTTACCTATAGATATAACATATCCTATTGTGATTTGTATCCTACTGTTTTTTTCCTCTGGTCTATTGTTTTTTCCAAGTCCCACAGTTATATTCCCATTGGACACTCATTTGTAAACTCATTGAGGCAAGAATTACAGCATTTATACATGTCAAGTCTTTGTTAAAATAGTTAATGGTGTGACCAATTGCAGGGTGAGGCATGCAGATATTGCAACTAATAGTGAAGTGAAGAAAAATATTCTGAGTCCTGCATTCACACAACAATATACAGTTCAAATTAGTACAGGGTTCTCATTTGTTAAGCAATTACTACAAATCCATAAAAATTCATAATAATTAAAATATTGGTGGATAAGGAATTGGCTAGTCACACTCAAAGAGTTGTGATCAATGACTTGATGGCAGAGTGAGACCGGTGGTGAGTGGCATTTCTCCGGTGTCAGTATTGGGACCGGCACTGTTTAACATCTTTATTGGAGGACACTGGGATTGAGTGAAGCCTCATCAAGTTTGCCAATGACACCAAGTTGTGTGATGTGGTTGACATACTGCAGGGAGGGAATGGCATCCAGAGGGACCTTAGCTTGAGAGGTGAGCCTGTGCAAACCTCATGAAGTTCAACAAGGCCAAGTGCAAGGTCCTGCACACGCATTGGGGCAATCACAAACATGGATACAAGCTGTGTGATGAGTGGATTGAGGGAAGATCTGAGAGAAAGGCTTGAGGGCCTTGATGGATGGATGAAAAACTGAATATGATCCAGTAGTGTGTAATTGCAACCCAGAAAGCCAGCTGCATCCCGGGCTGCATCAAAGGGATGTGGCCAGCAGGTCGAGGGAGGTGACTCTCTTCCTCTGCCCTCATGAGGTACTGCATCCAGCTCTGGAGTCCCCAACATAAGAAAGGCATGGACCTGTTGGAGTGAGTCCAGAGAAGGGCCACAAAAATGATCAGAGGGCTGGAGCACTTCTTCTATGAAAGCATGAAAAAGGCTAAGAGAATTGGGGTTGTTCAGCATGGAGAAAAGAAGGCTCCACGGAGACTTGTGCCACTCTTACAGTACCTGAAGGAGGCCTAGAAGAATGCTAGAGGGACTCTTTATCAGAGAGTGAGTGTAGTGATATGATGAGAGGTACCAATTTTGAACTGAAAGAAGTTGAATAATTAAAAAATTAAGAAGATAAACAGTGACCTGAACTTGCCTGTGGGTATAGTTAGTTCTCCATTGTAGTTGCTTGTTCTTAAATTGGCTGCAGATCTCCTTATTGAGCAATATATCCTATTGCTCAGTTAGAAATTGTGACTGAGGCAACTATGAATCAACCAATCCAGTTTATATGTTTGATCAGACTAAACTACCATTTCTGCAGTCTTTTTACATTTTGTGCAAAAGACAGTTGTTTCTTGTCAAATGCGTGAGCCTACCAGAAAGTAGATCTCACTTACTCACTTCTGAACTACACTCACTCATAAAGATATGTCCTCTGTGTATTTCATGAATATAAAAGTATTTTCAAAAAGTAATTGTAATGGTCAAATACTTAAAAGACACTAAATAAAGAGTTTGGAAGTTTTGCTTTTTTATTTTGTGCCTTCTAAAATATTATTGTCTGCTGGTCTATGACTAGAGGTAATACTCATTATTTTGCTGCACTGTGCTGATTGAGTATTCTAAATGTCTTCATCCTGGTCTACTGTCTTGGAGGTCATAATTTGATATTGCTTTGATTTATATTGAAAATAAAGATTAATACTGCTGCATGCAAAAAGGACAGGGAAAAAAAGCAAGAAACTATGTCTTAAATATCCATCATCAGGTTCCATTGTCTAACATTTTTTATTAAATTCAAAGTATTTGAACTAGCAAATCCTTACACTTGGCCAAAAGCAATAATAGAAATAACTAATTTTATTCAAGGACTTGAAATATATTAGCAAAACAATGAAAAGAGAAAAAAGGGCAACAAAAAAAAAAACATTTCAGTGCCCACAACCCTAGAACAGGAAGATTTTTCCTGAAAATGTTCAGATTTTTTCCTAGATAACTTACATTATCATGCGTATTATTGAGTGTTTCTAACATATTTTAGTCATCTTCAAATTTCTACAGTTGACTTTGTAAACTTGACATATGGAAGCTAGTTTCCAGTCTGCATAATTATCAGATAGCATACTCAAAGTTACCTGGTGTTTTTTTTTTTTTTTTACACTTAAGAGACTGCACTAACTTCTTATCTGGAGCTGATATTTGATCTTGCAGGTACTTCCCAATCTAAAATAATTGACGCAGAAAAAATTTGCACTAAATCTTGAAATTTTCCAAATGATACCACTACCCAAAATGATCCAGCATGTGCTGGACTAATCAAAGGTGTTCAATGGTGCTCAATAAAGCAGTGAAAAATGAAGTAACCTGAGTTTTAATGCATTTCAAGAGAAATTGTTAAAGTTGACAGAACAGTCTGGCATGCAATTTAAAAGTAGTTCTTCATATATTCTGTTAAAATAATTTTGTTCTCACCGTTGTCTAACATAATATTACAAACCATGGACAAATTAATAACATTTAGACTTTTTATCTTTTATATTCATTGCATGGTTTCTCTTCCCAGGAAAAGTATAGCAGAAACTCAGGACTACACTAGCCGAAAACCTGGAACAGCTTTGCCAAATCAACTTTTTTCATTTTAAATTTCAATTAGAAAAGCTGGGAGGTGTATATGGCCTAGCTGCAACCCAATCAATTCATCTTGCACACATTCTTAAAATGTTTTGTTTTTCTTCATTATTTCATCCATTCAAAGTCAGTCAGAAACAAGAAACCTGGCTTGTTTTACACAAGCAAGGAGGATACGTCTTATTCTGTTAACAAAAAATAAATAGTGCAGAGATACCAAAAATATTGTAGCAAGATTACTTCTTGCATAGCAATTAGACCTTTCTAACATGACATTTTTCATTGGAGCTTGTTTCCTTTTTGCCTTGCAAGATATTTCGGGTCTTCTGGCAAAATAGCTCCTCTGCTTTCGAAAAGAAGACAGAAAAATACATCTATTCCTTAATATTTTTAAAAATAAGACTGATTTTAAGATGAAAGCAACATTTGCAACTAGAATGACTGGGCACTCTTGTTACTGGAGTTACAGCTCCAGCTGTAAGTGGTAGATGTGGCAACAAATCCTTACAGTATCATGACCTGATCATGTATTTCCTTCTCTTATTCAGGTAAATAGTTCTTACTAGTCACTCTGAAAAGAGTGGACTAAAACTGGAAGATCTACTCTGTACTTAATTAGTTTTCTGGCAGGCCTCCTGGGAAGTCCATGGCAGTTTGCCTGTGAAATGTGTGTAGGAGTTTATTAAATCCCTTAAAACTGAAATATATTCATAAGATTTGCAGGATCAGGCCTCTAATGTAGCATGCACTGAAAATGTTGAGGGAAAGTTGGTTTTTCAAAAGCATGTAGAAAGGCTGAGCTGGAGCAGGCACAATTCCAGGCAGTGCCTACCATGTCTCTGGATGTTGTGGGAATAGTGTAATGAAAAGTTACCAATGTAGTTTGACAGAACTCTTTAAAATGACGTTGAGCTAGATTCAGTGAAATGGGTAATGGACAAATGGTTTTCATTTTCAGAAATTTAATGGCTATTTGACATTCGTCATTAGTGATCCTGTTTAGAACTTTATTGAATAGTGATAATTTTTATTTCCTGTTTTAACAGAACAGTAGCTCTGCTATCACTACAGCATGTAAAGCATGCCTGTTAAAACCCTCTACTTTGCAGAGGGATGACTAAAAGATTCCTTGCATATTTTTATTTCTACAAAGAAGTTGTGTGAAGGGTGAAATGGTTTCTTATTACTTCCTAGGTGTTTCTCTTTTATGAAGACACTTCTTTCATCAATCAGATTAAGAATGGACATATATGCATGGCTTGAAGTATGAAATTACAGTTTCAGTGAGTAACCAAAGTCTTTTTTCAAAACACAAAAAAACATTTCATTTGTGTGTTTCATAGTGTTCTAGTAAAAATCTGGGTATGATTTTTTTATATTGTTTGCTGATATATGTCTTATTCATCTTCTGACAGAAAGCTCATGACAGCAGAAATGCTGATATTGACTTCTCTTTTCTTTATTTCATTGCAAAATCAATGCTGCTTCATGTGCTACAGAAAGGTAAGGTTGCTCCAAATACAAAAGTTGATATTATAACATCTGCATGCTCTTAGAAGGAGACAAGAGTAAAAGTTCAAATTTGTGGCCTACTGACTCTGTCAGAGTCCTTTTGAAACATTATTTTTTTACTGATGGGTTCATGTTATCAGGCACATTCCATTTTCATTACTTATAAATGGTGCAAAACTTATTTCATTATTTATTTACTTAGATTCCATATTGTTTTTCGAGGCAGGTAACTTCTGGAGTGTGACGCAAAAGAGCAGATTACCAGCTCCACTTAGCTCACCCATTTTCCCTGAAATGCATCAAAGCCCTCTTTGACTATATGGTTGCTGGCTGAGTTCTGGCAGGAAACCTGTGATGCTGTAAGACTTTCCTCTGTCCCTCCACATTGAACACCCACCAGCTGGCTGTGTTAGGAGTGGGAATATGCTTTCCTGGCAGTAGAGCAGATCCAGCCCATGTGGGCATTTTTGGGTTGCTCTAGGGCTGCCTCAGCCTGGAGTGTGGAGAGAGCTGGGGGGTGAGTTGCTGTGGGGCAACCTCTGTCCTTTCCCACCCTCATCATAAGTCTGACTCCCAGATCTCAACCAGACTGAACTTTGTTGCACCACTGAGTGTGACAGCCTGACAGTGTGCTTTCTCAAAAGGAAACCCTTCCTCCTAACCAGGACATCGTGTTCACATCCAGGCTCATTGCTACTAGCTGCCTAGGATGGCTCTTAGGCACAGAGTGATCCAAACCGGAGTGGCAACCCAAGCATGTCAAGGTGGTGGGTGTAGGAACCAGGTGCAGGATTGATCTCAGCTCAGCAGAGGATATCCACACTCCCAAAGGGGTGAGGGGTGAGTGGCAGGTGCCAGCTGTCCCCTTGTCCCACACTGCTGCTATCACAGCCTGACATTGGCCTCACTTTTGGGAAGAGGGTAACAACTTTCCATTCCCACTAATAGGTCTCATGATGGCAAAACTACACACCTGCGTGGGAAGTTAAAATATGTACTGGACCTATGTTATAAAATTATTAAAGTTTCCAGGTTTAATTTGAGTCATGAATCTGACAATAAAGGGCTTCCCCGTTTCCTAGGCACATGTTATCAATATTAAAATTTTCTCTGAGAAATGCAGGTTAAATGCAATCATACAACAAAGCTTGTCAGCATTAACTAGCTAATCACCTGGGGGACAGAAATCAGTCAGACATTGCTTGCCACTGTAGCTGGTTGGAACCAAAATGTTGGTGTAGAAAAAAGATTACTTTTTTTTTTAAAGCAAGGAAGGAAACATTTAAGAAAGAGAGTAATTGCTAATGTTAGAAGATTTTAAGTACTTCTTTTTATTTTACAGTAGTTCTAATTTTCCTTAATGATTTGTTACAGCTGAAAAGTTACCATTGTTATTTATATAATTTAATTTAAAATATTTTGCATCTGAAAGCAAACAAGAATGTTAAGATGTAGATTAACTCTTTCACTTCTGCAGTGAAAGTCCTACTAATTTTTTTCCACAGTGCTTTTATGAAGGTAGCACAATTCTCAGTCACGACTTGGAGAGAGAATCCTGTACACCTCTTCAGTAATGTCTCTAGTGAGTCTGGCAGGAAGGATGCCAAAGGAGCTGCTATTATTTCCCTGTAGCATGACAACCACTTCAGAAGGAACAATTGGCTCGGGCCAAGAACCTATTTCATGTATATGGCAGAATTACTGACCCAAGCTGGATTTGAACCAGTAGCCATATGATTTAAATAGGATATGAAAATTTATCTCAAAATAACCTCAGCCATCTAAGCCAAGGAAGTGTCAAAAGGAGGAATGCTTAGCACTGCAGAAAAAATAAATATCCTCTTTTAGAAAACAGACCTTGTCACAAGAGCCAAGTGTTCGTACATCACCTAGTACCTTAAATTGAAGAATATGTCTCTGCTAGTAAGCATAAGGAAAAAAATAAGAAATGTCTCACTGTTTGTGTATATTCACAATGTTAAATATCACATATTACGTATATAATTCATCACACTTCTCAAATTTATCAAGTATTCATTGTGACCTTTAGCAAAGCATTAGCTTCCTGAATTCCTGGACTGTATTCTTCATGGAAAATTTGGGTCTCCCACAAAATTTGTTTAGCAGATGGATAAAATCCAGACTGTGAAAATGGCCCCACATTCTGGCTAGACAAATAGAGTGGGTGAAAATCTTGTTATCTTGGTGCCTGTTGGTTTCCTTGCACTTTCTACAGTGTGGTGCTGGACAAGCTGGACCAGATGTTCAAATAGACTGTTACAGAAAATCTGGAGTGAAGAGATTTTTCTCACACAAACAGTTCTAAAAGGCATTTGACAGGAGGAGTAGGTTCTTTGCAGAACCTGTGCCTATGTGACAAAAATTTTAACTGTACAAGAGGATATGTTCTGCTCCTGAATCCAGTACATAAATTACAAAGATAAAAAGGTTTCAGTCCAAGGGACCATCCATTAATCTTCTTGTTTATATCACACACAATATGTAAGTGCTTTTCAGAGCTAATCCTGTCAGCCATAGCATAAATGCAAAGGCCAATAAGATTACTTAGAGATAAAGCATTTTAATAGCATCACACAGTCAGGAAGTAAACAGATTATGAACGGTAGCAACTGGCATTGATTTTATTTTGCAGCTTGGCCTGAATGCCTTAAACTTGATGAGTCTTGTAATCAATCTTCTTTGAATTTTGCATGATATTTGAGCTCATCCAGAGTCTAAGAAAATGAGCAATTTCAAAAATTAGAACATTAAACTATAAGTCATGAGAGGGAAGAAAACTGCAGTGTAAGACTCCATAGTGAAATCCTCTTTGCTGGGCCTTAGAGGTAGATGACAGGGTTCAAAGGGTGAAGCTGTAAAACAGCTGTACAGGAGAATTACTGTGATGGTGCCCACTTGGAAGCATGGGCTCTTTAGAAAGAAGTTGCATTTTGTAGGTGTGTTGCTAGACAGTCTCCAGGCTTTTTCTTCTGTGAATTTGTTTTTCTCATCACCTTGGACCATTCCCAGTGAGAACTGTGTTATTTTGTTGTGGTTTTAATATGAAGACACACATCTAAAACAAAAATCCAAGTTTTCATTCTGCTGAAAGGAATCTCACTCATGCAACAAAACTGTTTTGCCAATCAAACTGATACAAAGGCACAAGCAAGGAAATAGTCCTTCAAAACTGCACTGTTGCTTCAAATCAGAACGCTAATGTAGAGGAGGGAATGTATCCTGACTCGCCAAATCAGTGACATTAATGCCCTGATTTTGGTGTATGAATTGTTTCTGACAATCATCATCCTGTAAGAGCTGTTATTCCTTGCTATAATACTAGCGTTCTCTACAACCTGCATAGAGACAGAGAACAATTTATCTTCCGGGAGGACTGTTTTGGAGAGCATGAGGAAAATCTAGATTAACAGACTGTATAGCAGCAGTCTGGTTTTCTACCGCAGAAGCCTCAAGTATGGTGGAAGAAAGTGCCATGTTTCATGAACCTGACTAGAAGGACTAAATTAACAAGAATTTCAGATATGCACTTTTCATAGAACAGGACAGTTGACATATCTTTTGCCACAAAACTTTCCTTCGCAAAGTGTTGTATTATGTCCAACATTTTGTCATAAAACACATAGAGTCTGCATCTGAGATAAACCCATGCTTTTCTTCTGTGTAGGTCCAGCCCCAGATTTCCACTGGTGTTTGCAAATCCCATAGGTTTTAGCACATTTTTAGTCTGTCAAATTTGAAATTCAACCCTTCTACTCTGTCCCTGCATCTAGATAATTTGTTTCTGTGACAATCAGCTTTTACCTAGAATTTATGCCAGATCTGTCAGTGCACTCATTTTGTGTGGTTATACTTCCATTTCATACTTTCAGGCTAAATGAGAGGGCAATTACATTCCCCTTAGGTTAAGAATAACCAAAACAAAAGAAGCTGCTTCATAAGAGTGGACAGGGAGTAGCTAACACAAGTCAACAAATACCCTTTAGTGCTGTGAAGTAAGAGGGATTGGTTGAGTAATTTGTGAAAGGTAACAGAAGAAATACGCTGAGCACAGCAAAGTAACAGCACACTAAGTGGAAAGCGAGAAGGAGGACTGGATGCTGGAGAGACCATCAGCACAAGGAGTGTACAAACAGTGCCAAAGCAATTCAAAACACTCCTGAAAAGAATAAAAGGCTTGTCGTAGAAGTAGAGAAGGACTTGCAACAGATAACAAAGCAATGCATCATACTGCCTACTGACCTTGCTACAGAGTTTAGGGGGATTGGGGTGTATGGACTTTCTCCACCTGTACAAAGGATTGCTTAAAACAAATATCTGACTCCACCATTAGTTTCTCCTAAAACAGAGAGACCTGAAGCATGGACTAACTGCTGGCAAGAGACAGACATTCCTGTATGCCCTATAGATCACCACCATTGCTTGGGTTCAGCCCTGTCTTTTGGGCCAATCTCTCCTGCGAGGGGATGGCTGAGATTTGGCATCATCCACATTTATAAAGCATTTCAAAGCATTACTTCCACTGAAGTCTTAGCTCTTAATTTCATAAAGGCCCTTGGTATTTTCAGCTTCCTCAAGTTTTTGAATCAAAACCTCTGTTTTTTTTTTTTTTGCAGTGCAATACTTTCCTTAAAAACTGTTACAGAACTGGTGTATAAATTATCATGTACAACTCATGCAACATATTTTCAAACTCCACTTTTGCAACAGATATGTAAGAGCAAATGAGTTATATATTAGTTTTGTGGGGAAGAAGGGTAGAGGAACAAGGTAAAGCTTCTGGGGAAGGAGTGGAAATCCAGGACTGGAAAAATATTTTTTTCTGTGAATTTGAATAACTGAGAATGATTTTGTGAAAAGGGAAGAGTTTTTTGAGAACTGTTTCTTTTAAAGTTTAAGCAGACAATTTCATGGCAGGTGTGTATATGATTCTGTCTTAAAGATCACATAATTCTTTGCAAGAATCCTCAGTCAGGGAATACATGGCATATCATACAATAATATATGAAAAAATTGTCCTTTGACTAATGATTATTTTGTAAAAAGTTGATTCTCCCTGGCATCTCTAAGTATCATTGCCTTCTTGACTTTGCTGTTTTACCATTTCTCTATAAGGGTTGTGAATTTGTCCCCTGAGGCAGATCAATGCTGCAATTTTAGCACAATAATTTTGTGGAAGCTTTTCAGAATCACTGCTTGATTTTCAGGACTGGTTTTGAAAACTGAATAGAAAATGCAAAATAGCCCAGGAAAATTAGCCTCAAAATGCTCTTTTTGTTTCTTTCTTCTTCCAGTTCTGAGGAATCATGTGATCACTCATCTTATGCTTATTTTAAGGAAAGCATCCTTTGGAAACTTTTAGAGATTCTTTTGTCTGAAGACCCTTTTACTACCTCTCAGTAGCTTGTTTGACATACCATCACTATTGATAACTTTGGAGAGATGTTGAAAAGCCTTTCCAGCTGACACAGACCCATATTAAGTATCTGTGCACTCTAACATTACAGGGCACCAGCTTCTGTCCCTTCCCAAAAGCCTGGGCTGGTGTTCAGACACCCAAAAAGGGGGGCAGAGATTTTTATGTGTGCAATGACCTGCTTGACAATGTCAAATGAGCTCTGAGTGCTACCACATAAAAATCCCGCTGCTGTTTTCTTTCTATGTTGAAAAGCAGGAATAAGGCTCCACTGTAGCCTCCTGTTGCTGGTTAGAGGTTTGTTAAATGACTGAGCATTAGCCAGTGGCATCCACTGCCTGCTTTACTCCAATTCTAAACCCCTCTCTGGGTCAGTCTGCTCACCTCTCCTCCCCTCTGTGCTTCAGCACAGTACACCTCTTGTCATCTCTCAGCTTGCACCCTGCTTATGGAGTCCACAGAGGGGTGTCTAAGAGTCATTCCAGCATATTCATAAAGGCTTAAAGGGAAATGAATGAGCAAGTGCAAGCTCTAATGTCTTCTGATCCACCTTATTAATGGAATAAAGTCTTAAGTCTCCAAAATTAAAAACAGATAGGGAGCTACAGTACTATTAACCACTGCTTTGTAACACTTCTCTTGTAGTCTAAGAATGCCATCAGTGTTTCAGTATTATGTTATCTGCGTTAATCTGTAACAACAATAGAGCTATCAGAACAGAGAACCAACTCTTGAAAACTCCTTAATGGCTACCCTGTGCTCTGGAGTATATAAAACATACCATAAAAAAATATCCAAATGAATTATTCTTCCTGGGAACCTTCTGAAATTACCCGTCTTGGAAAGTCAAGCAATAATTTGCAACACATTCTGTGCTGAAATCTGTATCTACCTGGGGAAATTCATGCCTCATATTGCAATTATAGGCCAAGAGAATCAAGTAGCTGAGTCTTTCTTTAAGGTGACCAACAGTCCCTGAGATAGATAAAGGGCTATTCTGAAAATGATGTAAATTCATTCCTTTCTATTACATTCTAAGTACTGTACAGTTGCTGACGGAACTGCAAGTCTACAAGAAGGGAGCAAGTTGTCAGTATTGTCATTTATAATCCTGGTGAAGCTTCACAGAAATGCAAGAATATTTTTTTAATCTTTCCATACTTCTGTCAGGTATACTACTAATTATCCTGGGTTATGCTGTTGGAAAAAGGGCTCATGCATTTTCATGCCTGATTGCTGAAACATTGTGTTTTGCAATATAGGAAAGCACCCACTGTCTCCTTTCATTTGTAGAAGTGTACATATGGCATTTCACTGTAGCTACAGGAGGAAAATAGGCAATCCATTTAAAACTTCTTGGTATAAAAACTGCTGTGGTCTGGTATCCTACTTTCAGCTGAACTGACAAAACTTTCTCAAAAAATCCTCCATGCTTCTTCAAGTATTTCTGTGTCTACCTTTGTCTTATTTCAATACAATACTCTGTGTATTGTCTACAGAAGAACACTGATTGTGGGTCCACAATTCTTTCTTTATTTTGGCTTATAATTATTTCTGGGTGTTTTCTTATTTGGCTGTTATGTGTGCCTTAGGTTAATGATGCTGGAACAGAATTGTGTGTAAGCTCCAATAACAAACCTATTATGTAGTTAATTTCTGAGACTGAATTTACACCACAAAACCAATAATCTTTATGTATATCCTAAATTAAAAATCGTTTTAAGAGAAGTGAAAACTTACATCAAAATTGGATATGTATTTTCTTTTCCTCCCCTTTATTTTGTGCAGCCATGGAAATAGAAGAAATAAATAACACTGAGTGAAGTCCTATGAATTTAAAAAACACATGGGACATACGAGGAAAATGCAAAACAGTTGGGATGTGATTCTAAAGAATGTCAGGTCTCAGACTCAGGAGCTATCCCATCATATCTCTGTGATTCCAATGAGATAGCAGCTTGGCAACTGCCTGCAGATCTCTAATTTAGCCTCTAATTTTGTAGCACTGCATGCTTTCAGATTACTGGTTTATTTTTGGGTTACCAGTTTGAACTTTTGCAGGGAATCAGGATTGCTTCTATGTAATAAATGTTTGCTGACCACTGTTAAGGTGGATTTTGAGTCTCACATTTCCTTCTGTAATGCATCTCTAATAATTAAAATGAAAAAAATTCCAGGAGATTTTTAAAAGCCGGGTATGTGAGTTAATTATGTTAGTCATACAGAAGAGATCTGTATTGTCATAGTAACTGAACCAAGTGGGTTTTTTCCCCTCTTATACTGTCATAGTATATTATATAAATATAATACTGGGTCTTGTTCTTGGAAAGGCATGTCTGAACACTTTTTAGGATATTTTTGTTGGGACATACGTTCTACAGATTGCTGTTCAGATGTAGTTCCTCATTTTACAAATGTTGCTTGAGCTGGTCTTTAAGCAAACGAATGTGCCATAAGAGCACAAGACCCTACTCATCTGTGCAGAAATGAGTGCAAAGATTCAGGTTACTAGAGCACTGAAACTCATACTTAAATTTGGGTTGGAATTTGGACACATACTGGCCTTAATAAAATGATAGACAGCGTCACCTGATTTAAGATCTGTCTTAGCAGAAGTGGGGCCTTAGGACTGGAGTTTTAAACAAATAAACTGGTCACCTCCTATGTCTTGAGATTATATCTAATCACCAGTTCTGTGCGGAAACACCTTTGTTACAGAACAATCTGCTGATACTGAAATGCACTGCAATGTACTTTTTACTTGAATAATCAATCTTTGTTCATCCTTAAACTTATAAGGACTTACTCTGAAGTAATTAATTTTGCCAAGTGTTTCTTTATAGTTACATTGTACCTGGTTTATAAGGAAGAAACAAAAACTGATTATAAACATAGTAGACCATGTCTTGGATTTTGATTAGTAGAAAATCAGTCATTAACCCAGGAAAATCAGTAATTTTCCTGCACAGCTGCTCAAACATGCAGGGGAATTTACTATGAAAAAAAAAAGAGAGAAAAAACGACATTATCAGCATTATAAAACATTGATTAGAGTTTATTATACAAAATAATTACATTTAATGAGTTATCACAGTTAACAAGTGATTTCTTGGGGATTATTATTACCTAATTATTATTAAAGATCTGACTACAGATGGCATATGCAGTTCATTGCTTATTATTACTTTTACAAGCACAGATGGCACAGTACAACCAGTAAGACTAGCAGACAGTGATCTTTTTTCCTAATGTAATAACAAATGAATGTGCAGAGTGATTTTTTTTTACTTGCACTAAAGTGCTGCAAAATAGCTAATGTACTTAACTCTTCAGATCATTTTGCTTCAATAACAATTTCCACATATTGCATGTAGAAGCTTGTTCAGGATATTCACAAATTAATGGTACAGACTCAAAATATTTGCCTTATGATGTTCACTCCAGCTTGCCTGAGTCTACTCTTTGCATAAGAATCAGTTTAACTTGAACTCTGTGAACTTTACTGGCAAAATTTCTAAGGCATAAAAATATCAGTAGCAGTCATACAAAGAAAGAAAGGAGTTAGATCAAGAATGTTTTTAAGCTATTTATTTAAAAAGAGAGTAGTGGATTTATAAGAAATGAAAGAAATAAAGAAGATACTTATGTAAGAGCCAAAAAAAATTCCTTTTAAACTAGCAAGAAAGGATTATATCAGCAAAAGATCAAAACTTTGTTGAAGAAGAAAAACACAGCATGCATGTTACACTTTCTTGCCTTCCTTTCCATCTTTGTGTCCTAAGTGAGGGGTGGGAGGATAAATGTGTGATTTTACAAACTGTTGATTTGGATTAAATGAATTCTAAAAGCAAGGCAAGTGTACTGTCATAACTACAGCTTAATTATTTAGCCAAGCCTATCCAGTAATTATGCTTCAGAGTTACACTGCCCCTCTTCAAGTCTCCATCTCTAGTAAGCAAGCCAATCATGTCATTCATCTTATAGTGGCATTATCAAAATACCTAAAAAGTGTTGTACACCTAAGATGTAATTATAGTACTCCTGCCTGAGAGCTTTTATAATTAGTGGTTGCACAAAGCTGGAACATGTTTTCACTGTACATCTTAGGTCATATTAAAAATGTATTGTTAAACTATGCTACTCTCCTTTAAAATAGCCTAATCATACTTCAGAAAAGGTAAACAAGGCTAAGAGTTATTATTAGATAAATGTTATTGGAATACTCTAGCACTGAAACAAAAAGAAAAATACATCTCATGAAAAGGAGAGCAAGTCACACTTAAATGTAATACATATATAACTTATAATACAAAAATAATATGAAAAAAGACAGAAAAGCCATATACCAAGATTTTAAAAAATAATTACCACCTGATAAATAGGTCAAACATGGGAATAGACAATTTTTTTTTGGCAGAAGGCATACATCACTGCAGCTGTATCCCTAAGTATATGGCAAATAAAATTAGTGAAAACAACCCTATTTGTTTTTAAAATGCTTTTATGCCAGTTCTATCATTACACTAATTCTGCCATGCACTGCCTCTAATTTAAATCTGCAAAATGACACCTCTAACACTTAAGTTTGTTATTAAAACGCTCAAAAGATAACACTCTCTATTTACAGCCCCTTCTAAGCTTGATTCAACATGACAGGGCATCAACAAAAACAATTGCACCTGATCTTCTGAATAACGTTTTTAATAGCGAGGTCAACATCTGTCCTTATATATTGTATACTACAAGACTAAAAATTATTTAATTACCTTGTCTTATTGAATTGTTACTCAACAGCTGAGGTGTGGTAACTGGCAAAGTGCACACCCTAGTAGAATCCATTTGGTAAGTAAAATCCATTAGCTTAAACCACTATAAAACTGCATAAGAAAATGACCATCAAGGAGTTGTGGTTTAACTGGTGGTTTGATTTAATGTATTTCACTTATCACAGCTTGGCAGAGAAGCAGTCACTTGTTTAGCCACAATAACATGATAGCTTCTATTGTACAGCCATTTCCTTACACATTTTCCATTAACTTCATCAAAGAAGGGCCTGGTTCTACCTGCCTTACATTAAAAGGGCACTATTATGGAATAGGCATGTCAGAAGAGTACCCACATGTAATTTCTTTCCCCATCATCTGATTTTAATTGACAAAAAAACAGTCTTGCCCTTAAAGCTCTGAAGAATAAAGGAAATAATAGAGACTGTTAAGTGAGTGGAAAACAGCAGATAAGTCAAGTTCAGACAGTAATAATCGATTGTGTGATGTTTAGCTGGTGGTCAGCAATTAGTAGGGTACACCAGAAGTTGATACTGGGGCCCTAATTGTTTAGCCATAGTCATCAAAGACTTGGATGATATTGAACTGCACTCTCAGCAAATTTAGATTAGAGAGTACCTTTCCCATTATAAACATCAGCCCCTGATAAACTGGAGAACTGGACCAGCACAAACCTTATGAAATTCAAGAAGGAGAAGTATCAAATTTTATGTGGCAGTTGCATCAGCTCTGTGCAGCACGATGGTCTGGCAGCCAGGTGATCAAGAAGCAGTCACACCAAAAGGAAACCTGAACCAAGCCAGCTCATTATCATCATGAGCAAATTGCATGCTGAGTTGCTGCATGGTCAAGGAATTTTAATTCCTCTGTAGATCTTGTTCTGTGCTTGATGTTGGTGAGGTTACATCTGGAATGTTTTGGTTAGTTTTTGGGCCTCCTTGTTTCAGATGAGGTGAAACTGAACAGGATCTAACTAAAGGCTAGTAAATAGGACATGATGTAGAGAGAATGAAGGAGATTGGCTTCTTTAACCTGGTGAAAATGAGTCAAAGGTGATCTAAAAGAGCTAATTATACTAAACTGCAGGGTAGCTACAAAGACGAGAGATGAGCCACTGTAGTATCAGATGACACTGAAGGGGCAACAACCAGGGGGGAAGTTCAGACTGGACATTAGGAAAGACTTTTTCCCAAAGAGGGTATTACAGCACTGAAGCAAATGACCCAAGCAGTTTGTGAAATACCCATTACCAGAGAGTTTCATAGCGTGACTGAACAAAGCTGACCTGACCCAGTGGGCAATTTACTTTGCCTATGACTTTGGAGTGGAATCTCCATAAGTCCCTTCTACACAGAATTTCTTTGGTGCTAGAATCCTATGAATTTATGATGTGTGCAGCAGAGGAAGAGTGTATGATTCAGGTAAATATTTTGGAGTTCAGTATCAGTAATACAACCATTTTCAATGCACAAAACTCATGACAGCCAAATGGCCAAAAGGAACTGGTAGAAGCACAACCTAAAGAGACTAGAATGGTCATATGCTCCAGGCTCATAGTTCAGATATAAGAACACCCCTCCCAAATATAGCCTTTTAACCACAAAGTATCAAAGTTTTAAAATGAGAAAAAATAAAAGAAAAATCATTATAGTTTTCTTAATACCTGTGATGGTAGAAACAAGTATGCAAACCTTTAATGACATTTTCTCCCTAGATATTAATTTTCTTCTGTTTTCAGTATGGATTTATTAGGATAGGAAAAACTAATTCTTGGAATTTGTAAGAAAATTTTATATAATTGTACACAAAATACTTAAAAATATCTTTTGTTTTCAAGTAAGATGTGACTATTAGAAAGATGTTTTAATGTCTTTTTATTTCTAGGCTGTACTTGTTACAGTACAATAGGTTTTTTTCCTCTCTAGTTCGTGTTTTTTAAGTTTAAATAAGTGGTGTAGTGTAAAGGAAATAATTCTGAGTTTTTGTCACAGAATCATTGAATGGTTTGAGTTGGAAGGGACCTTTAAAGAGTTCCTGGTTCAACCCAGATTATCTAGTCCAACTCTCAGGTCTGTTTTAATATGTTTTGTGAACTGTTTTTGGTTAAACTTTTTCTTATCTTTGCAATTTGATCACTTCCCTACTTGAAGTTTGGTCTGCCTCTTCCCTGCAGCTTGCTCAGAGAAGTCTTACCCTCTTGGAAGCACCAAAAACTGGAAATGATCACTGAGAATTATCCCTGTTATGCCAGCCTGTGGGGAAGTGTTGATAGAGAAGGGAGAAAGAGGATCGTCACGCTTTCCTTCAACATGCTCCCTGTGGTGTATCATGTTACATTATTCGCCACTTCTGATACGAGGAGGATTTATTTTATAGTACATGGATCACTTTCCTTTCTCTCTTTTGCTAACCGGTTCCATGTTAGTTTTGTCATCCATCCACTAGCCTCTCTGTTTCCTTCCATGCAGGCTATTTGAAGCCTGCATGCAAACGTATGGCACATTTTTTTCCTGAAACCTTTAGCCATCTGGACAATTGAATGCAACCAATAAGTTTCTATAAAACTTCACAGAGTGCTGCCCTAAGTCAAAACATCTGTCAGAGAGAGTAACTGTTGGGTTAAAATTAGAGCCAAAACTTCATAGTCCTGATCTGTCAGTCAATAAATATTGCATTGGTCCTTCTGTGGTCCTTCTTTTCATCTTTGTTGAGATCCTACAAAATATCTTTTTATTGTTACAGGTGTTGTGGCTCAGGGACAAAGCTAACCTTTGATAAAGTAATGAGTGAAATGTCCGCTTTTCAAAAAAAAAATATTGAAATTGTGAAGGATTTGAGACAAAGTAGAGTTTATTGAAAAGCCAGCACCCCTTATCAGAACACATATGTAAAGATTTCAATATTCAGATGTAATTAGAAAACAAGCCCATGGTTTTCTATTGTTCAAGCCTTTCTGGAGTGAATGCTCTCTCCCTGTGCAATAGAAGCTTTCAGCACTTCAGAGAGCAGTGGCCAGAATTCTGCTGTAAGGTTTTAGGCTTCAAAACATAGTATAGATTTATGATCATTAAAATATTTCTTTTTAAAAGGCCCATCAAACCAACTAACAATGTAAAGTAAATCAAGCACAAAAGATTAATTTTAAATACTTTTTCAAGTGTAAAAGTAATGAGTTGGAATCTCGTTACACACACACGTGTAAGGAGAAACAAAAGAGTGTGCATGTGTATAGCTCCACGGGCAAGCATGGGAAGCAGTTTTATGTGACTGCTCAGAGTTTGTTTTCTTTTCAGCTGTGCTTTTTCTCCTTTTGTATTCACTTTCAAAAAAAAGTATGTGTTGCTACCATACATCTTGGCCTTGAAGCTACCAGAGTAATTATTAGCAAAACTACTTGACACATGAGAATTTGTGCACTCTGATGTGCATTCTAATCTGAGAACAGAAACAACACCATATGACTTGTCTGACCAGTCACAACTAATCAACACAATGAGAAAAACAAATATCAGGCACTGCATAAATACAGAAAACTGTTCTCAAGCAGTCTCAGCATTACTGTTGCATAACAAATACTTATAATCTGCTCATAGATTGATCATTGGTATTACAAAGAAGGAGCCTTAAGGTGATGAAAAACAGTATTAATTTCTGTTTTCTTTGATTTTGAGCACATGTACTCTTAAAGGAAAATTGTCTCCTTTATGAAGTCCACTAGAAATCATACTAAGCATTCAATTTAATTTTGATTAAATCAAATGTTTCTTGCATTGAAGATCACCTTACCTAACTCCTGACTCTAGTCCTTACCTTTTTCATGTTCTGTTTTTGTGCATATAATTATGTATACACACTACGTTTAGGTCAGGATACCAGTTTTAATATGATACAATAGAGCCTCAGCTTTGATGCAATCAGTGCAGGGAGTTGCTTTTTTGAAAAAACAGATTCTCCTAAGTACTCCAAACCGCACACACTTCTTTGAGTCATGTTCCTGGAGACAGTGAAAGGCATGGATAGAGAACCAAAAATAGGAATGTTTGAAAAAGAGTGACAAGGTAGGGAAACATCATTATTCTAACGCACAGCAGATTTTCTTCTCTTGGCTTTGTTTTCTTTGAATTTCTTGTTTGGAGATTGCTGTGCTATACTGATTGTTCCTAAAATGGTCTCGCTGAATATTTGCTTCATGCTTGGCATCAGTCATTCTACTGGGGAATTCTATTGGAAAATGGTATTCGGACATGTATTTTTCTAGTAAAGAAAGTCTAAACCTAACTCTTCTGAACCAAATATTCACTTCAGAATAAAACTGTCCTCTTCTCCACTTCTCTTCCTTTTTGAACTGGATGTATTACTTATAGCTTGGGAATTGAGGACCACACACAAAGTAAGGTAGATTACTCATCTTTGTTAATCTAGGAGTTGAAGAATAATTTACTGATCTCAGCAGATTTACATATTTGGAAGGAACAGAGATTGATATTTGGAAGGATGGAGACAACCTCCCTCTGAGGTCTTTGCGGCATTAAGCTCACTGTTCAGCAAAGAAAGGCGTTTGTTTCCACCTTTCCTCAAGGTCTGTGTGAAGGATTTTTACAGAGCTCCTGATTATTTTCCAAGACAGGAAGAAAATACCACAACAAAAAGTCAAGTGTCTGTTGCTTTTTACACATACAAGAGAAGCATAATTTCTGATTTAGAGCTGTTTGCGGTCCAGGGAGCTGTCAACAGCACATTATCATTAAACATATTTAATATGACCTGTCAGTAACAGGATGCTGAATTTCCCCTTCAGCAGCACTCCTAGATTCTACTTTATACTCTCAGATTCAGTTGGACAAGTTACAACTTCCGCTTTTTCAGAAGATTGCACCTTTTCAGGAGCACATAGCTCAGTTTTTGGAGTGCCTCCAACACATGAAGCTGATAACCAACTCATGGGGACAAAAAGTCAGTAGCCATGAACCAGTGTGAAAGAACTTGGCTGTCAATAATTCTGTCCATCACCTTGTGTCTGTGAGGACATAAACCTAGGTGACTAAATGTGTCACCCAAGTCTGGCATTTACAAGGCTGCTACAAATGTCACCATCTTGACTCACTTTCCCTATATGTTAGCTCGGAATTCAAAATCTAAATATCCCTGTATATGAGTTTCTAAGTGTGCATAGTTAAATAGACAAGCCCAGATAAATAAAAAAACTTTGGAAATAGAAAACTGATACCTGTGCTTGCTGTTTACGATAATCCCCAAACTGCAGAGCATTGACCATATGCAGCCAAAACTGTAAAGGTCATGAGGTAATGTGGTAGCCTTTGTATCCTTTGGTTCCACATGAAGCTGAAGGCCTGCTATTATATTCACACTTGCATATCTGGATCTATTAATTGATGTAACTTTAAAAAGAGCATAAGTGTAAAAAAATCTGCTATGCTATTTGAGTTCTAAAAATATCTTCCTGTAACTTACCTAAATTTTTAACTCTAGAATATTAACCAAATACGTACAAAGCATATTGGTTATAACTGAAATGAGTTCTGTAAAGCAATAGATTTTTCAATTACACATCTGATAATGAAGTGTTATAAAGGTATCAAAACCCCATTTAAAAGTAAGTAAAGAATTTAATTTTGAGATAGCTATTCAAGATTTCTTAAAAAAAAAAAAAAAGGTTTGTTCTAGTGTAAATCAGTATACAAACAATAACCCATCTTTTTCTGAGTTTTGCATGTTGATTTACAATTCCCTTGTCAGAATTGGTTCAAGATATCTGCAGTTTCAGTTGTCTCTGGTGTTAGGTGAATATTTCTTGAACAATTCACATAGAAAAATAAAAGGCTTATGATCACACTGACTGCAAAATGTATTCTAGCTGATGCTTTTACTCAATCCCATGATTTGAATGGTTTTGCACAAACAACATGGATTTCAATTTTGACAAACCATTTTGTTGGTAGTATATTTAGTGTCACTATCCAAGTGAATTGTAATAACCTTTTTCTCCCTGTCTGACCTGACTCTACAATCTTGAAACAGTTAAAAGAAGAAAAATATTAATATTAATGTTCGATATGACTATTGTGCTCCCAATGACCCAGGGTAAATACAGTGAGAAGATCAGATGTACAAGGAAAGGCTATTTTTGCATACTCATTGTTTTGGACACAACAGTACTTTAAAAGCTTTAAAGAAAGCATTCATAACATCTTTGAAATGCAAGCTTGACTCACAGAGCATATTGTGCACTGAAAGACACCTATCTAATGAACAATAAGTAGACATTCTATATTTGAAAAATATGAACAGATAAATTGCACCATAATACATTTATTTGTAATGTGTAGTAACTAGGTCTAGAGATAATTTCTAAGTGCTTGTTTACAAAAAAATCAGTCTACGGAATACATTTTGAAATGGGCTATTAGTGGCACTACATACGTGTCGTCTATAAAAACTTGTTTATTGCAACTATGTCCACTTCAGAAAACAAGTAGAAAACAGTATTATAATTTATCCATTTAGTTCGCAGTGTAGAGAATATTTGCTGACTGTTCCTGCAATGAATTTAGTCCATTATTTCAGAGAACTTTGTTGTGCATCTTGGTTGCTCATTTTAGATGGAAAATAACAAGGGCTACAACAGGAAAGAGAAGGTTCCGGTGCCTACCAGGTCCATCACTAACACACATTTCTGCAGCAGTAGTTGTTTTTCCTTCACACACCAAACAATTTTGTACTTCACAATGAAAAAAGCATTGTTATTACTGAAAGACAACATGCTTTTCTAAACCAAACCTAAACCTGCAAAAACATAAGATATATCTTTAAAGGTCAGTAAACCTCTTCTCGGCACTACAATGCAGACAGTACTGTAAGAGAAAGACTGGGATCTCTAATAGTCGGAGATCAGCAAAAGCATTTAAATCCTTGCAGAAGTGCCCAGGGCCAATTTTCCTGACAACACTGAGGAATGTGTACTTGGGCTTCTGAACAGAAAAAAGGCTTTGAACCCCATTTTGGATAAGAGCAAGAGGTGTTAGTCATAACTTGGTCAAACTGTCATTTCATAAAGTACGGCATTGGCAAGAAAGCAAGGAAGACAGAAAAGTCCCTTATTCTCTCAATCTCTTTTTTTTTGTCTCTCATTTCTGTTGCTTCTTTTTTTTTCTTTCTGCACGTTTGATGTGTTCAGCTTTTGTCAGTCTCTCTATACTTTTCTTTTTCACTCAACCACTTTTTTAACCATCCAGATAGCACAGACATTTATGCGGGCCTAATCACCGCTGCCTGCAAGACAGTGCCCAGAAAGCTTGTAGCAATCCTCAGATGCTGCACTCTATTTTCCAAGCCAGAGATTTCAAAAACACCTGCTTAGCTGCCATTAGGCATATATAGGTGTGTCTAATTTGGTAGGAACCCAGCTGTCATCCTTCCACCTTCCTACAGGTTAACAGCGCTGTGTTTTCCTAGAGCCAGCAATGTCTACCTTATACCTGGAGTTAGGTATACAACTTCCATTGAGGGTGCTGGTCTGAGCCTTCTTCCTTTTTCAACCACCATAAAGTTTCTTCAAATCCAGGCAGTGGGTCAGATACTACCCTATCAGCCAAGAAGGAGTTCCTCTGCATGGATGGTTCATAGGGTGTAGAAGGTGCCTTCATGTGTTTTGGAGTTTTTTTCTTCTCTTGAACAAAAAATTTATCCTGTAACTTTCTAAATATGGTAAAACTGGCTTACTATACGTATACAAGTTGCTGTATTGTTATCTCTTGATCTTTTCTTTTCCTCTTTGGGATAATTATATGCCTTTATCCTGATACTCTCACTGAGTATATTTTAACTACTTGTTAGTGCCAATAGTCCAATGCATATTTAACTTAATTTGTTGGTTTGAACTGTAACAAGCCTAGGGCAGAATTGATATGCTGCATGTATTAACATACAGAACATGACTCTATGGAAAAAAATAATTCTCTAGTTAGGTTAGGTCTTAGCTGGGATATCACCATGTTGTGAAAAAGAACATCTTTCTATCTTTAATAGCTTTGAAAGCCTTTTTTTCTTTTCCATTCTAGAATGGAACAACAAAAATGGAAATTGTTATAGAATCATTCACTGAAAATAGCTGAAGTAATAACATGGAGATGAATTCAAGTTCCATAGCAGGATAAACAAACAAAATCCCCAGGAAGCTAAACTTGACAAACACTAGTAATGTTGCAGTACTTGTTATTAATATTAAAGCTTTCTCTATGTGTTATTACCTGAGCTGTGTGATTCACTGTTTAATTAGATGGAAAAACCGCACAGCAGCAATGCATATTGTCTTTCCCACAAAATCTTCAACTTTTAAAATATATTCCATTCCACACCATGATAAAAGCTACGACCTTTTGACAATTCTCATTTAGCAAACATCGTACCACCTTAGAGAGCACTCAACACTGAGATGAAGGCAGAAATCACTTCCCTTATTTAGGCTGACAACTTTCAACTTAAAGACCCACAGATTTGCTCTAGGCATCAGGCTGTGCAATATTCTTGTGTGGCAAGCCAGCAGACATGCTCTTTCCAGGGCCACTGTTAGTTTGGACTTTCTCATTGAAATGTTTGTATACAGATAAACACATATATGTATTTAAATTTTGACCAGCTGTAAAAGCAAACTTTGCAAAAGGTTTCTTTAGGCCTTGTAATCTGTTCTTTTGCCAGGTTGCGTGAGGCAATGTTTGCCTCGGAGTGGTTTTGCCAGTGACTTTTAGATGGCATTCTTTTGGCAGTGATGTTAAATGTGTTTTATTTTGTTTGTTTTGGTTCTTGTTCTTGTTGCATTCATCTTTCTTACACATCCACGTTGAGTTTTCTAGCTCAGGTTTTTGTATATAAACATTTAGATTCAAATAACCAACAGCAGAATATTTATTTCTAAAGGGTAAGGAGTGTGGCCTCCCTGCTGGAAATTGAATTAATCTCTAAGGGAATAAACCTATTCAATTATGTACAATTCTGAAAGAGTTTACATTAGGTCATGGTACTCAGGTTGTGCATCTGAACTACTGTGTAGTTACTGTTTTACACAATCTTTATTCCAATCTTACTGCAAGCACTTTACATAATAAAACAAAGAATCCTCAGTTATTCTCATTCCTTGCAAATTCCTTTGGGATTCACAATAGCAAGGAAAGGACACATAAGGCCTGAGTTCACTCTAGCACCTGTTTGTCTCCCAATGTTTTGCAATATTAAAACGAGTGTTAACATCGCAGGTGTGCATGCAACATGTAGGCACTAAGGAGACCAAAAAGGATGTTGATTACCAAATAGGTGTTCGACAGGGTCTGATCCAGTGCTCCAGGGAATACTTGGTTAAGGAGGACGTGTAATGCTGGATGCTGAAACAGTCTTTCAAGACTTTTAGGTTCAGAACTGGTAAAGATAAAATACTAGTGAGGTGTTTCAGTTTGTGATTTAACATGAATAAACAGAGAAGGAAAAACTGTGGCTTTTCAGCTTGGTGCAATATTTCTTTCCACCACTCTACCTAGACCTATTTTTTTTCTCCTGTGAAAACACATTGCTTTTCCATCACCCTGCTCCTCTGTTTATTATTACCATATTTATAATATTTTTATATTCTATGAAGTCTGGGAATAGATTTTTACTAAAGCAAATGTCCTAACATAGCTGTGCAATGTGTTTAAAAATTCAGCATGATATCTATTAATGGAACACTAGTTAGGCAAATAAATCTCTCATGAACTGAAATTAGAAAACTATACCTCAAATTATTCACTCACCAAAACAGGCTATAAGGAGAAAGGACTTAAAGATTATTGTCTTGTTTTTATTTAATATTGTAATGAAGCTGGCATGAGTCCCACATTTATACAAACAAATCTGTCTCAAGGGATTTCTCAGAATGAACAAACTTCTAATATTGCAGTAATATCTTATAACATCAGATTTCAGGGCAACGAAATGGCCACAGCCTTTGCTTTCAGAAAAAAAACAAAACAAAACAAAAAATACCAAAAGAAAACAACTAGAGAAGGGGAAAAGGTCTTGGTTTCAAAATACAAACACATTTCCACCTTTGGATATAAGCTGATAATAATGAGAGGTCAAGTCAATGATGCACTTTTTGAACTGCTACTTTAAAATGGTTTTAGTTTCTATTACTTCCCACATGTATAAGTAATCCTTCAACTATTTTGTTGAATGTCTATGAAAGTTCTCTGGGATGTTCCTTGAGGATAACATAATACTACAGCACAGATATTTTTTGTGTGCTATGGCCTAGGCCAAACCCCAGCTATTTGGTGAAGATGTTATATGATTGAGAGTATGTATGTATTATGTCAGACAACACTACAGCTAACTTATCTTCAGTGATAATGTAGATTATAAGAAGGAGACTATTCATTATAAACTGCATCTTCTGCTGGTAGAGTGATGGTTCACATACAACTGATATGTAAAATGTCCCACAGCCCAGATACAATAGTGAGCTCACTTAGTTCAATCCATTTAACTGATAGAAAACAATTATTGTAATGGTGGGATTTCTACACATGTATGACATTATTAAAGCTGTATTCTGGATACTTTTTGTTTCCTTATCCATAAGTCTTAATGGTTTTGTTCATTTGGGAGTTTGGTTTAGCTAGGTTGCTTATTTGGGGGATTTAAAACTTGTTTTCTGATGGTTTAGTCTATATATTACCTTCAGATTAACTGCACAGCATTGTACATATCTCATTTATGTACACAGTAAAAGCATGTGTCTTCTTAAGACCAACACCAGAAAAACCTGCATGCAAAGGAAAGTAATCTGTAATTTACCTGCATAAGATATTACCTATAGCAATCTTGCATTCTCCAGTTGCCATACAGAGGCAGGAAAGCAGATGAATACTGTTTCCTGCTATCTGTCTCACTTGTCACAAGATATATTTGTATTTACATCAATTGCAGACACTGATAAACAGTCTCCTCTTTTGGTTATTTTGATTTGGTCCTGTTTTCACAAAAATAAACACCTGGGGAGAACTGGTGAAGGGGAAACCTGAGTAAGCTACACAGAAAAGTTATATATTCCTGTATTTATGCAACTAAGCTCATAAAGTAACTGACAGTGAAAAGTCAGAGTAGTTTGCCATATACAAGCATGTCTGCAACTTCTGCTGACATGGCTAAAATAGCAAATAAACAAAAACAAAATCACTCTTCTGAAAATAAAAACTGCTTTATCATCTGTCAGGATGACCTTTATGATTAGCAATCATGAGAACTAAATATATATATTAGTAAAGTACAGGGGCTACTAGGCCTGTTTTCCTAAACAACCCTTTTGCTTTATGTATTTCAAGCAGTTGTTTGCAAAGTCCAGCTTAGTAATCAGGAGAAAAGAGAAATGCAGATTTCTGGAAACATCAGTAACATTAAGTAGCATTATATAAAATTTATATATATAAATAAACAATCAAGGAAAAAGCCTGAAAAAACCCACAAAACACAAAAACTCAGTAATGCAAATATTCAAAACTGGTGTCAAATTGATCACATGGATGAATTCAGAATGATTCTGTAGTATTCAGAATATATATATATATATGCTGGAAATGCTCTAGGGCACGTATTTCTGTCATCTACAGTTGTTCTATCTTTGAAGGAAATGTTACCAACTTTAACAATTGCACTGGGTCTGGCTGGGATGGACTTAACTTTCTTCATTGCAGCCTCTATGGTGCTTTGCTTTGCATTTGGTGAATTCTACAGCAGTGTTAGTAACACCCTAGGGTTGTGGCTGAACAGCACTTTCACAGCATCAAGGTCTCACTCTTTCCCCAGAAAGAGAGTAGGCTGGAGATGGGCAGGGTGTTGAGAAGAGACAGCACAGCAGGCCTAGATAGCAAACTCAAAGTGACCAAAGCATATTCCATACCACGTGATGTCACACGCGGGAGAAAAGGTTCAGGGCAAGGAGGAGGAACGAAGGACATTTGTGGTGATGGAGTTTGCCTTTCCAAGCAAGCATTATATGTGCTGAGGTCCCTCTTGCCAGGAACTGGCTGGACATCTGCCTGCTGATGGGAAGTAGTGAACTAGTTCCATATGGGCATGGCTTTTGCTTTCCTTAATCAACTGTTATTATCTAGATTCATGAGGCCTCTTACTTTCCTTCTTTTTTAGCCCTGTCTTGTGGGAGAAGGAAATGAGCAAGCAGCTGGGTGGGTGTTTGGCTGTTGGCTGGGGTCAACCCACCACAACACTATTTCCAACACTTTATAAAGCGTTTGAGGGAGTAAAAATACAGAAAAAAACATTTGAATCACCCTCTGCTGCAAAACACTGGTATCCTTTAAGACCTATTTTGGTCTGAGAAAAATAAAAAGTATGTATTTTCTCAAGTCACTTTTCTATGTAATTTTTTTGACATAAACCAAGAAGAGTCTTACTTTAACATGTCTTTTCTAGAACACCTTTCATTAAAAATATGTTTGGTAATGTGGGTCCTGTTAAAATTATTTTTCACAGCTGATCTAACACTGAGCCAGGGTTTATGATGACTGTGACTGTGGCATATCAAAGCTGGCTTTAAATCTGGCAGTGTGCATACACAATTGCAGTCTGAATTAGGAGTAGGTGAGGGCAGGCTAACCTCTCATCTGTTTTGCTGACACCCCTGCGTTCATGCGCAGAGAAGTTCACATCAGCATAGTTTAGATATTTCTGTACCTCAGCTACTTGGTTTAAAACTTGTTTTGGATTATTTATGCAAAGGCATTTGTTATTGACTGCCGACTATACCAGTGGCAAAAGAAGAATTAAAAAATAATACCAATATTTACTTAAAGTAGACATTCTCAAAGTGCTTCTCACCAGGAGAAAATTGTGCATTTAGATTCCAGAAAAGATAATGAAATTTCCCCTTTTTTCTACAAGGTAATGGCATATTTTCTGACTTAGCATTAACAGTATGTATACCCATGGTTAATAATTGAATGCTGAGATGCAACAAAATGGAAGTCGTCACATAAGCAAGCGTGAATTTTTGCTGTGTAATGATGCACATTTGAAAGACCCTTTCCTTGTAGCAGATGGTAAAAGGGTTTGAACCTAGCTCATTCAAAGCTCTGCACCCTCGCGTCCCTTTATCATTAACCACTGGTTGTTTCTGTCTTGCCAGAGAATCTTGTTACTTACTGTCCATGTGTACTGCATTTGTTTTCTTTGTCAGTGAATTGTACTGTCGGGAGTAGGGAATTAGAGACATGCAAATTTACCTTTTCAGATGTAGGTGTGGGAATTTCCTTCCTCAGATTACAAAACTCGGAGCAAAAAACAGATGTGATTTCCTCTTCATAACCTTTTCATAAGACTCTTTGGCTCTGACAATCAAACCATACTAAAAAAACTTGACAGTTTGTCTGGGATTCCTCAGTCTGCCAAAAAAATGTCAAATAACATAGAGTGGTGAGGGGCTCTGAGATCCATCAGCTCATTCCTTCTCTGAACCTGATGGCAATACTGAGAGAATTGGCACTTCATTTGCTTTTATTCAATAAGTATTGGCATCTAAAGTGCACTGAAAATACAAAGTCAGTGTTGTCTTCCATAGGTACAAAGGGAGTCATAAGTCTGCTTTTATAGGTTATTACTCTAATTCAGAACCTTGAGATCTTTCAGAAAGCACAGATTGTTCTTTACCTTTCCTCACAAGTATCTGAATTGGTGTCCATGTGTATATTTATTTGAATTGTATTTCATCTGGCACAGTTACTGCTATTCATCTGGAGGTTCTTTTCATCTTTTGTGAACCAAGTGGACATGAAGTACTAGTATCAAAGATAGTATCAGACACACAGCTGACATGGATCATTTTAACTCTACTAAGCAGCTCAATTACTGCTGTCAAAGTTCAGGTCTTAAACTCGTCGTCTGTTTCCTTCTGCACTATGTTAACATATACATAAAACAATCTATTTCCTTCTGCTGTTCCGTAGAGGATCATGTAACTCACCACAATAATCTCTGAAGCAGCTAATCATGAATGCTTCTTCGCCATGGCATGCACCCTTCATTTGCTGGTGTCTAGGTATCAAAATGGCACAGAGATTTTTTGACTGATGGTCTCTGCTGTATGATGAGTAAGGGTTTAGGTAAGCCTATTAACCTGGACACATTTAACCAGGAGTTGCTGTTGACTTGCCTGCAAGCTTCTGAAAGTAGAGCTGGAGCCACTGCTAAAAGGATTCATTTTTGTGGGTAAATAGAAATTTGTGGTCAGTTTCTATTAGCTACATTAAGACAAAGAATATAAATTTTTTCCCATAAATGAACATTTAATTCAGGTCAGTGTTATCTCATAGGAGTGCATGTGTCTAGTTTTGAAACCTTCTGATGCATGAACAGGTATGTATATACAGTATCATGGGGGAAAAAAAAAAAGCTTATCCTGCAAATTCTCTCAGTCCATGACTGGTGAAGAACAAGGACCCCTCAAAAATACTCTTTCTCCCAGCTGCTTCCTAATCAGGTGCACCAGCATAGATAATTAATTATAATTAGTTTTCTGTTAATAAGGTTTTGTTTTGTCCAAATTGTTCAAAGTATCCCAAGAAAAACCTAATAGATAAGCAGATTTTTATTTCAGTTCAGTATTTGCTATCAGAAACAAGGGCTTCACATCCAATTGGTCCATCTTTCCTTTAACTAACACTTGTAAGGTTCATATTCGTATTTTGTTTTAACAACTCACAAGCCCACTGTAAGGACAGCCCCATGATCTTCAAAGGTGACAGTGAAGTGTATAAAAAGGTGCATCTAAACTGGAAAAAAAATCAGAGGTACTTGATAGTTGTAACTAGTTATTATGAATGCTATAATTGAAAAACCAAGAGCATATTGGACTTGAATATGTGTCCTTTTTTTGGCCTCTGATGAACCTTACATTGCTCTGATTGGAACATTTTCTCTATTAGTAGCTATTTTAAATGTAGTTCCAACTTCTTGATGCTGTTTCATTGACAGCAGTGGCTGCACTACAGAAATACATTAAACTTTATTCAATGGGTCCACAGTGACCCATTCACAACACTGATGAGACAAATGAGCAGTTCATCACAAGTGTCACTCCTTCTCTGAAGGGTCTGCTTCTTTAGCAGAAGGTCACTTCTAACAGAGTGAAAATACATAATAGAAATATATCGTCTTCATTCCAGTTCCTGTCCACAGTGACCCTAGCTACTTTGTATTAGAGGTCTGACCTTCTTAAGAGGACCTCTAGGACACTGTAAGAAGCATTGTTCTTACTGCTGTCACTTTCCAATTTCCATTTGGAGATACAGAACTGAAAGGGACTCATCTTAGTTCCAAGTATAATCTGCTTAGCACTGTGGCAAATGAGGTGACTTGTGTGTTTTTAGCTACATTGATACCAGCTGGACTTCTGGCTTTCTGTATTTCCATATTTTTTTGTCCAGCTTGCTGAGATAACTGTGTACAGGATCCTAGCAAGAGCAATCAATGTAACAGCTTATCTTCTGCCCAGACAGACTCAAAACTAGGTGAGGAGAATGATAGATCTACTCTTTACTAAGGATTGTGGACTTGCCCTGAGTCTACATTGTTACTTTGTGGAAAAAAATATTGCTCACAGTCTTTCAACAACAACAGGTGGTCCTAAGGGCACTAGCCAGTTGAGGATGTTTGCAATAGGTAATTGTATAAGGCACAAGTATTTGCTGCTTTCATTTAATTGCTCATGTCTCTTCTTTATCCATCTCCAAATCATAGCAGTGGGTCAAAAGAGGCACAAGTTCTCAGGGTTTTGTGTGCAAAGTGCTTTGCTGCTTGAATGTTTCTTTTCTTTTCTCCTTCCTTTTTCTTCGCCAAGCCAGCCTGGGAGGGGATCATGATTTCAGTCTTTTCTGTTCTGCCCTGGGAGTGTTCTGAGCTCCCTTTTGCTCTTGATAGAGTGGAAACTTGAAGTGGGTTAGTGTTTATAAGCAAGACTTAATTTTAATTCTTCCCTTTATGTTTGTGGCTGTGACCTAGAAGATTTAAGCATGTTTCCTGGGAATATGAAATACACCTATTAAGTGGGAGCAAAATTTTTGATACCTTAGACTATGCTTTTCAGAGTTCAATACACTTATTTATTTGATATGTCTGTTATTGTTAGCACTAGTAGTCTACATAATTCTTTTACAGTCTGTCACCTCTGTGTGATCTGCGTAAGTTCTGTCAGGAATGTTGACCTTGTGCTGTCCTCATGCACCTGTGTCTGCCCAGGTCTGTGCTGACTCTTTATGTTAACATGAAGAGAAATAGAGTGATGACAGAATTTGTGACATTTTCACCCTACTTAAAAATGGCCACAGATAAGAAAATGGATTTGCTTATTCAATAAATAAATTGTAAACAACTTTTTCCTAAGATGGAGCAAGAGATATAGAAGCTAGGAAACTGCATGGAGAGTTTCATGGCCAAGTTCTTTGAGCATCATTGCTTTTGGATTCCTTCCTTATTATTGCGATGTCAGGAATGGCAAATCCAAAAGGTTGCTTTGCACAATCCTGAAAGCAGTGCTTTTTCCCTTTCCTTCCCTGCAAAGTTACATCAAACTGATCATAGATGTATTCATATATTTACATGTTGCTTGAATATGTTGAATACTTGGTTCACATTTACTGAGTCATCTGGTCACTGTAAATTAAACAAGACCAGAAACAAATGAACTAACACACCAATCTAGAAAATAAAGCCACAAGTCAAAATAAACATCCCAGAAAGTATCCTTGACAACAAGCAGAATATCCAGAGGTGTAATTCTGCTCCTTTCTACCAGCTTGTGGTAGGCACCAGGAGCACAGTACCATGTCCTTTATGGTCCTCTCCAGCACCAAATATGCTTTGCTTCAGACAAAACCGTGTTTGAACATCTTGCCAGCCCATTAATGTTTAATGCAGTCTTCATGGGACTGCAAAATGAGGCTTCTGAAAACTCTCTGGGAATTAGTTTACAAAAAATTCAGTCCAAAGTGTCAGAATGGCTAGTATATTTGTCGCTCTCTGAGAAAGCTCATATCCATTTTATTTTTTCAGGTATTTGGCTATAACAATAATATTAGTGGGGAAAAAAGCTTTTGCTGTAACCTTTCTATGCATTTCCAGAATTTGTGAAAAAAGAAACTACCCTTGAGATTATCCAGTTGAATGAGTGGAGGCTATTCTCAGTAGTGTGTCTGCTCTACTTCAGAAATGCCTAAGGAAGCTTCAGAACAGTGTGCTCAGGTAGTGGAATGCAAATAGTACAAGCTCACAGACATCTTGCCTCCTAAGATGAGTTCAGATTCTTTTGGGGAATGGTTTGGCACTGGTCTACCTGTACTGCAGTTTCCAGTGCTCTAGGTCCTCAGAGACCTCCTTAGGGAGGGATGCCACACAGCATGACCTTGTGGCCCCATAGAAGTGTCATATGGCTGTGTGTGAGTGCAGGAGTGTACTACCTCCTCCCAGCATAATTTTGGCAGGGCTAAAGACCTCAGATACTACACTCATACACAGTTGTGCTGCTTCAGGACCCAAAATGATATTTGTGTGAAACTGTATCTGAGACAACCGGGCCTGCTGGAGCAGAACTGGCTCCACCTGTGACACAGCCAATGCACAGCCAGGCTGAGCAGGTGGATCACTTCTGTGGGTGCTCTTGGAGGCATGTCAAGCCTCTCAAGCTACACTCAACCGTACTGACAGTCAGCCTGAATATCACTTGGGATTGAGTGTAGCATTTTGTCCCCCTGGGTTTCTCTTACTTTTTTAATTTCAGTTCAGTTTTAAATTAGCAGAAGAGGAGCATTTCAAACAGTATGGGTAAAGCAGTACCTCCTATGTATAGCCTGTGCTTGCAGGTCACTTTTCACCTCTATCTTGAAGAAGTGAGCCTTTCCCTGTGTCCTTCTAGGGCTCACGTGTACCTGATGATGTACAGCTTCTTGTAGTGAAGGTCTCTCCTGGCCATTAAGGTATTCACTACACAGTCTACACTGGGGAATTTCACCACGAAAAACCTCTGAAGAAAGAATTTCAGAGATACCAAAAGGATGTGTAGTTGTGTATCAAGAAGAAACCTTACTGTGTTAAGGTAATCTTAAATCATGAAGACTTTTACTGCAGTAATTGCTTGTGCATATTCTGCTAAGCATTGGGAAGAATTTTTTTCACCATGTCCTGGTTTGCTTTTCTGTTTTCCTTTTGCTTTCCATCCTCCCTCCCTGCTCTTTTTTTTTTTTTCTTTAGTACACTGAAATATCTAAAATAGCTCATACATTGTTTTGGAACTTGTAGTACTTCAGTTATGCTGCAACTTCACTTTTTAAAGTGAGGCTTGATTGGCCCAGCCTTCGAGAAGCTGGAAAATAAGGACCTGTGCAATGCAGCATACAAAAGAGATCCAGGCTCAACCTCGTAAAAGAAAACATCCAAACATTTACGTGATTACTAGGAACAGCATATTCTCCTGCACCCATGTGCTCCTGGATGCATTCCAAGATATTAATAGCAGTAGTGGTAGGGCTGTACATTATATTGTTATTTCCTCCTTGGAGAGAACAGAATGTTAGACTGTGAGAATATGACATGGAAACTATGCGAGTTGGCTGCCCTCTTCTACTTTATTTACTCCTTCTTAGATCTTTCTGACTTTGGGGCTTTTGCAATCACTTTAAAAGGGATTCAGTTTTTGCCCAGGAAAAAGATCATTGGAATTTCTGCTCTGGATCAGGTTATGGACATTAACCCATGTTTCTTTATCTGTTGGAAACAGAACAGACCTGAGTAGTCAATAATGTCTTAGACAAAGGCAAGATCTTAAATTGTCTTCTCTCTTGAGTTACAACAGTGATCAATACATGTCAATAGGAATAAATATCCATAAGCTTCATTATTTTGTGTCTTATTTGTACATAAATAAACATTGTACATTCCAATAAATGTCCTTTCATTTTGTCATCTGTCTCACTGAACTGGTCAAACACATTGTGTCTTCCTTGCGATTAATCTAGGACTCAGCTAAGCAGGCCAAAGAGACAGGCCTAAGAAGGCAGGCAAAAAAGAGTGATTTACTTTTTCATTCTTCTTAGAGCTAGGTCTGTCCACTTCCTGAAAAATCACCATTCTGTCACCAGATGGGAACCCAAGTGTCTCTTAAATTGCCTTAGTCTGGATGGAGTCTAGGTGCATTTTCCAAGACTGGGTTTTTTAATTTGTGGTTTCCCCTGCTGTTCACCAGTTAGCCGTACCAGTTTGCACTGGTGCAAACACAGGGTAGTGGGTAGCACAAGATGGAGCTTAGGAGGGTGAAGGAGGAGAAGAAGACAGACAGAACTGCCTTTACCTGCATCACTACTGCTTTATGCTGTTTAAAACATTGTTGTAATTATGGGTTAGGACTCTGCCGAGTTTGCATTTTTTTGCAGAATGTTTTTTTCTGGAGAAGTAAGATTTTACCAGTCTATGTCCTTAGTCCCTGCAGATTTAGGAACAAAAATCTCTGCATCTCCAGACAGAGAAACTTGGCATATGTATGCACTCTATGAGTGGCAGCCAGTGTAAGCTTAGAGGACACGTTAAAACTAAAGATTACTTCAAACTAGAGGCAAAGGGGAAGGGTTAAAGGACATTGATGAATTGTAGATATATGAAAATAGCTGATAATTCTATTTCTACCTCAAACCGGAGGACTGTACATTGTTCTCCAGATTAAAAGGAGAATCTGCAGACTAATATAATGATGCCTGTTAAATGTTGAAACCATCTTGCATTTCAGGGGATATGCTCTCAGTAATCTACATAGTACCTTTCAGCTTTCCATGCAATGTTATCTGTTACAATGTGGTGAAACTGAAAGGCAGATGCTGTTTCACCATAAATTATCGATGGGGTGTCAGGGAAGAGGGAGAATGCAAAATTTTGTAGTGTTTCATTTCTCTCTGATGTAGAAAGGGAACCATCAGCAGCTCCTATTCGCTGAAGACTGTGTGGCTTGTTCCCCATGGGGCAGATGGTACAAGATAAGGCTTCTGACACCACTTAACAAAAGCTGTTCCCCAGGGACAGATTCTACTATAGATAGATTTAGATTGTATAGCCCACCAGCAGAACATCTAAGGCACCAAACTGCATGCAGTTGTGTTCACACAGCTTATGGGAGGTGGTGTTGCATAACCTAGCCCCTAAGCAACAGCTGGGGTTCATTTCAGATAGAATAAAATGATTTTCTCCAGAAAAGTGAACAGTGGGTTCACGAACAGTACAGATGCTGGATACAGCACTTCTTCTGTGCTGGGGTTTTTTTTTTTTTACAAGATAAGTAGGTTTAAGTGTTCGAAAACTGTTTTTTGAAAATGATCTCTACATATACACAAAACTCCCCAATCTTTCTTGCTGGGTTAGTCAATGTAAAGAGTTAAGTATGTAATATGAGAAGTCATCTGTGAAGATATCCTTTACAGATCTTCAGAGGTTCTTATCTGTCTACAGTGGCTGTTTAGGGAATGCAGGTGCTTATTTGTGCATAGTGGCACACATCCTGTCCTTCTTTCCTGCCGACTTTTCCTCATCATTCTAGATTTAAGAGCCTAGAAACAGTTGCCTGTTAGTCTTACTGTGTGTCTAAAGTACTTCAATATTTTGATTTAGAAAGAGACGATGTTATTTTTTTTCATGTACAACTTTTGCTTTCTGGAAGTACTCATTTTTTTTTATTTCATTTTCTCCCAGTGTGAAATCACCCTGAGAGTCCTAATCATTATTTATGTGATAAAACTGCTTCTGTGTTCCCTTTAATGTTTCATTAGAAACACATTATTTTTCTTCTTGAAGGAGAGAATGCTTGAATGGAATTGGATCTGAACTCTCTGATGGAGTTTCTGTTTGGGATCTTGCTTGAGGTTTTTTGCAGGGGCAGGTCTGAGACCAAAAGTTGAGTTTTGCATCGCTGCTGAAGTGATTCAGATGCTTGGTACCACAGGGCAGGTTTGAAAATAGCAACTGATGTGCAGTTTAACACCATATTAGGTCTGTCTCAGTGTCAGGGGCTATAGAGCTGATGTGCAGCAGAGAATGGACTCCCTGTCTCTGATGGTTTCCAAAACATGCTGAGGAAGGTGCCATTGAGAACACCAACCTCAAAAGGCCAGAATTTCTTGGTAGATATAAAAGGAACCTAATTTCCTCATAAACCAAGTATCCAGGCATCAAGAAGATTTCTGAAATACTGCTAGAAGGTTTAGTTTTGAGCATTGCACTGTGAAATAAGGCTCATTGCCTTTCTGCCAATGTTTGCACTGTCTGAACACAACAATGAAAATAAGGAGGCATATATGGAGGATTGTAAAGCCACTTAGTGACTTTCATTTTGTTTGTTTTGGAGGCACTTTTTTAAAATATTAAGTGATGTACTCAAAACACATTTTTATTTTAATATCTAATTGGTCTGTGATAAATATTTTGCTATGGGTCCCTTCCAGCAAATAGAGACACAAAGTTTCACCCTTGCACAGTGAGCTCATCAGAAAGCTACTTCTGGAATAACAGCTGCAGCAGGTGTTGATCTAGAGAATTGATAAGGAAATAAAGTGGACTAACTCACTTTTCTGGAGGGTCATTTAGGCTTACATAAAATATTCTAATAATGTGCAGATACCAGTAGCCAGAAGCTGTCACTGGGGTATCAGAGGAATCAGTGTTTGCATAGCAACAGGAGGTGGTATCCTTGCTTTGTTTCCTCATCTTCTCTTGCTCCCAGCCCTCTCTCCCTATAAGGGAATGTAAATTCTAAACCACTGAACACGACAGCAAGCAAACCCAAACAAGGCAGCTGGCAGGTGGGCAGCAAGAGGTTAAGACAGCAGGAGAGCACCAATACGTTATATGTCTTAATGCTCAATACACTTAATATTGCTCTTAAGATTTTTTCAGAGCATGCACAATCTGTACAGAAGACCATGGCTCAGATGTTCATACACATGAAGAATGAGCATGTAAACTCGTATCTGCACATCACTAACTCAGGTTTCCTGAAGACTGTTTCTTGGCATTAAAAAATACTGTTTGGTCAAGAGAAACCTCAACTTATAAGGCAGTTCTTTTTTCATGTAAACAGAGTCTTCATTAAAAGTTCTTCCCTGATGGTGTTGATGGCTGAATTGACCTTCATCTGTACAGTTCATACATATGAATTTACCACATACCCCTCTCTGACCCTAGAAGGTCCTTTTAAGGTAAAGAGGATACTGCATGCCAAAGTGACCAGTCTGGTGCTCCACAGAATTAAATGTGTTTATAAAGTTAGATAAAATGTGGTGTCTGTGATTACTTTTTTTAATTAAAAATTTGAAGAAGCCAAAAAAAAAATATGGAGAAAATAATAGCCAAAAAGCCTGGGACATGCTAGAAAACCAGCAATCAAACATAAACAGTAACAAAAAAATCAATATTAAAAAAGGCATATACTGAATCCAATTAACTTTGAATTGATTATAGAGAGAAAAACAAATCCAATTTTGACTCCTGTCTCTAATATTTGATCCTGAGAACAGTGTCTTTATTCAAAACATTCTCATAATCAGTTTCCTTGATATTCTGCTTTTTCCTCTGAGAATGTGCCTTACACCATATTTGTCACTTATGTCAGAATAAAATAAAAATAAGAAGCCAGTAAAATCAGTTTCAGTTTTGAAAACTAAAGTATCAAAAGCACAATCAAATAAATGAAAGGGTAATTAGTAACAACGGATACAAAAATGGAAGTTTAAAGACTATTTCAGATTTACAGTATGTCCGAGCAAGGTGAAGGAAACATAGAAAAATGAGAAAAATATTTCTTCTCAACTGGGGGAGGATAAATTCAGATCACAGGGAGGGTGATCTTAAGGTTACAGGCTAACAACAAATATGTAAGGGCATTTTTATGTATTCACCTATCTGCTACCTTGCTACCTAACATTTCCAGGTGATCAAATTGTTCTGACTGCTGTAAAACCTTTTACATCAAGAATATAGTCCACATGCAAACCTGGATCAGAAAAGTGTGTAAAAAAGTAAACAATAAGGTAGTGTTCAAGTTTTTTTAGGATTTTAAATTTTATAAACAAAATAAATAAAAAGTAATGGCAGAAAACAATCTGCTGATATAATGAAAAATGCTGTTCTACCTTTGACTTATGTTATCTGTTTTGAAAATTCACTGACTTTCTGGTTAAAGTGAAGATGATTTCTGTATTAGAAGTAAAAATTCAGAAAAATGGCTAAATTTAGGATGTGCAGTAGTACAAATCTCAATGATATTTGAAAGCGCTCTGAGAATGCAGATTTTTTTGTTTCTTAATAAGTATGAAGTATCAATTTAGAAAATATTTTTATAACTTTGTCTGGGATTAATCTCTCCTCACATCTAACAGATAAAACACAGTATAATCTAAGCCTGTTGTCCAATTTGGTTCTGTTGTGAACAGAAAACATTGGATGCTGAAGGCAGGGATCTAAGGAGGTGAAATAAATTGCTTAAATGTGATTGCCTCTCAGCCACTGTAAAAAGCTTGAAATGCTCATCTCACTGTTAGAGAGACAGTTAAGAGGATTCACAGCTACCACATCCATATCTACAAAGGCATCCTTTGGTTTCAGTTGTATTACATTGAGAGACCTGGCTTCAAAATCCTATAGTTTGTAAACTCAGCAGTTTTGGACACTGTGATGCAAATCTATGAGCACTTCTTGCAAGACACATTACTGAAATATCTCTTCTCTCTGGTTTATTTATTTAATTTTTTTCCATCCTCTCATTCAAGTGAGGTTTCAGTATGATAACACACTATTTAAAATGCATGTAAAGGGCAAAATAAACAATGAACCTGTGTAGTTACAGGGGAAGGCAGGAGGAAATCCCTTTCATAAAAAAAAAAAAAGTTTTTTTGGGCACCAGGAAAACATCCTATCTTGTTAGAACGATGGAAAAATGGAAAAGGAAACTGGAGTTGTAGCAATGTGTAACATACTGGCAGTGTATAAGAGCAGGTCCTGCTGTACTCTGCACTAGAGTGGCCTCACCATGAGTACTTTCTGCAGATTTTGGCACTACAATATAAAAAAGACATTAAGCTCTAAGAGAGTAGGCCAAGGAGGGCCATGAGGATGCTGAGGGGTCTGCAGGGGAAACAGTATGAGGAGTGGCTGAGGGCACTTGCTGTGTTCAGCCTGGAGACGAGGAGACCGAGGGGAGACCTCACTGCAGTTACAACTTCCTTGTGAGGGAAAGCAGAGGGGCAAATATCAACCTCCTCACTCTTGTGATCAGTGACAGGACTTGAGGAAATGGCATGAAGCTGAGTCAGGGGAGGTTTAGGTTAGATATCTTGAATAGTTTTTTCACCCAGAGGGTGGTTGGGTACTAGAACAGGCTCCCCAGGGCAGTGGCTCACAGCACCAATCCTGACAGAGGTCAAGAAGTGTTTGGATGATGCTCTCAGGCACATGATGTGATACCTGGGGTTGTCTTGTGTAGGGTCAGGAGCTAGACTTTAATGATTCTGGTGGATTTCTTCCAACTCAGCATGTTCTATGATTCTATGACCTGTCAGTGAAAACCTGCAGATAGTAGATCCTACTGGTCCTGACTTAGTACATGAAAGGATGATTTGGCTTGCTGACTTCCAACGCTCTATTTGTTATAACATTGTGAAAAGTCTTTGGATTTGAATTGACTCTGAGGACACATAAAATAAGGTCCAGCCATATCAGTACTGCAGAATAGAGACTGTCTTGTTTCCATTTTACAAGACTTGAGCAGGGCTGTGCATGAACTGAGGTATTACTCAATGTATTTGGAAAACTTTAAACTGAAATATTGAAATGGAATTTAGTAAAATTTGAGCAGCTGAGCAGGATCACAGCTTTGGGCTTGGGTGTCTATGTGTTCTGTGTAAGTCCCAGTTTTGGTAAGTCCCTTTGGCTCTGCCAATGTTGTGGGATGTGAAAGTGCTTGCCAGCTTCTGCATCCCTGAAACTGAATCTAGGCACAGACCATCTGCCTTTCCTCCTCAGGCTATGGTCTTCAGCCAAAGCACATTAAGGCATACAAGAAGACAGTGACAGCAAGTTTCAACAAATCCCTGGAATGAATGGGGGGGTCAGAACTGGGTGAAGTAGGGTACCATTGAGGACATGCAGCATTGAATAAGTGATCCTTCAGGCCATATGAGTTCAATATGTTCACTGTTCCTGTACAACCCAGCAGTGGATGTCAAGGGAGGAATATTCTGCCCTTCAGTATAGGCATGATGCCTCTGAATCTGGCTTGGGCAGCTGCCCAAAATTAAATATGCAACTAAGTAAAGCTTCTGAGGGGAAGAAATGTTTTCTAACAAATTTCCATTAGATAGAAAGATGTAATGGGGAAGTAGGTGGCAAGCTTTGCTGCCAATGAATTAATACATCTATGTCATGACCATCCATTGTTGTCAGAAATATGTGTTTGGTCTGGAAGACTTTTTTATAAAATGAGAGTGACTGGCCAGGCTGAAAGTAGGTGTATCCATTTGAATCTATTCTGACCGTCGGTTCATGGCATATGCTCATATCATGTCATATTACCTCATCATATCACAAAAGCTAAATGTCAGACAGCGTCACATCTTAACGTAAGATGGCTCATCAGGACCACTGTTCTCATACTATGTACAATGCAACAAAATCACGGTAAATACAGTATATCATTTTAGTAGTTAGCAGTCACATAAGAAGTTGAAGGCAATATTTATGTAAATGAAGGGATAGAGCATAATTTATTTGGAACCTCCCTAGGGCTTTTTTACTATTATTTCCATAAATCATTTTGCTATGTGTTAAGAAATCTTTTGAACAATTCTTTTCAGTACTCAGAACCACAAGTCCTTGGAAATCTGCTGCTTAGGACTCTCCAAATTATTACAAGTTTGAGGTGAAAGTTGCATCTGCAGGCAACTGACCAATAAACCTGTCCCTGCCTTCTGCAGGGATTGCCCTGCTTACCACGCTCCTAGCTTTCTCTGCCTATGACTGAAAGCCTAGCAACTTAATCAAGCTTGTGTCTGTTTATAAAGCTTATGTCATCTGAGTGGGAAACTGAAGCAAAATCCCTTGTGACTTATGGAACAAGTCACATGTTGTCAAAAATTACTGTGGAGCTTGACTGCCACTGGATGTAATTTGTTTAGATGAATGGCTGACAAACAACTGTGAGTGATATACAGGTTTGGCTAAAATATAATCAGTCCATAGGAAGCTCACAAACTGGGAAAAAAGTCAAGCAACGGATACACTAATCCTTCAAATTGGTTAAATGATCTCTCCAGGTCTGCACAGATAGTGTTTGATGCTAGTGTTTGATAAGGCTTGCATGTAGCCAAAATAGTAAAGTATTAATATTCTAAGGAAAGATAGTTACATGCAGCTGTAAAATGATGCCTGGTGGCCCTTTGGGAGGGTGGCTATCATACTTTCTCGAGACAAGGGCAGAGAGGTGTGCAGGTGCAGTTGCTTTCAGAAGAGCTGAGAAGTAAGGAAGACCTGGACATAGCAAGTTTCAAAGCAAATACTTCTGATTGTTCATATAGCTACTTACACATAGCTACCTGTGAGTACAAGTGAGTGTCATTCCAATGACCATGATTTTGTCAGGCCACAAGACACTAACAGCTTAACTGCTTTGTCTTCTCCTCCTCCCACTTCACACTGGTCATGCAGAACTGTGCCCTTCTTGTCAGGTTGCATGCTAGCATATTTTCTTTATCCTTCTATGCTCAAGCCTTGCCTGCTGTCTCACACATAGAATCACAGGCTTATCAAGGTTGGAAAAGACCTCCAAGATCATTGAGCCCAGCCTTTGACCAAGTTTCACCTTGTCACCTAAACCATGGCACTAAGTACCATGTCCAGTCATTTTGTGAACACTTCCAGGGATGGTGACTCCACTACTTCCCTGGACAGCCTGTTCCAATGTATGACCACCCTGTGATGGGGTGATAGGGGCTTCAGAAACTGTGAGGAGCATTAGATTTCTTGCATGCAGCTTACCTGCTTTGAAAGCATGGGTGTCATGTGGTGTTTGGCAGCATGGTGCCAAAATAAAATCAGAAATGAGTGATGGGACTTTACAAGGGAATGAGGGTGAGGGTTCTAAATAGCAGCCATAAGGATCAGCTATTCATGTCAGATCCTTCAGTGTGAAATGTTGAGCATCTGCAAGCTCCTCAGTAGTCCAAGAAACCAAGTCTTGGAGGTTTTCCAAAGACTTCTTGAGGATACTCAAGACTCCTTTCAAGCAACTTCTTTGAAGACTAGAGTTCCCCCATCACTCCCTCATTTTGCCCTCCTGTTGCTCCTTCAGTTGAAATGTCTGATACTTACTAGCTAAATCATTAACTGAGTTAAGCATTTTAATAGGCTAAGTAATTATAACCCATGGTCATAATAAATGATATGGAGAGGGGGATTTTCAATTAAGAAATATTTTCCCACCCCTATATAGCATATGACCTTCAATGTGTAGGCCATATTTCTCACTCATTCTGCCACCCTGAGGGCACCACTTCCCTTTATATATTAAAAAAAATTGTTAATGGTGCACTTATAATTACATGGCTGCTTTTGAATGAATCTCATTCCAGACTTTCCATGAAGGGTTTAATTATACAGGCTTGTGCAGAATTACTCCGTTTTAATCCTGGGTCTGCTACTGCAGCTGCTGGTTCATTTGAGCATCTATGCTCCTGACCAAGTGTGCACAAAGAAATGTGATGGAACATTCAAATGAACAGCTTAATGAACGTAACTACAAACTGAACCTCTTGAACAACAATTATATGTACCTTTCTGCAGAACAGCAGAGCATAATTCTGAGCTATCCCTTCAATGTGGAAAGAAAATACAGTCCCAGTTCTTTTCATTTTGCCCTTTTTCTTTTTTTTTTCATCACAGATATTTAGAAAAACAATGAATTGAAAGGGAGCTCTTTCCCTGATACTCTCTTATTAAAGGTCTGGGTCAAAGACTGACATCTGCTACCCTGCTATAAGTCTAGAGGTGATACCTGGATTCCAGTGGAGCAGTTCAGGATTTAAACCAAATTCAATGAGAGCTAATTTGGCCTTCTAAATATGTAATTGTTCTTAGAGAAAAAAAATCTATTAATCCCTCACAGCGGTCACTGATTGTGGCATTTTAACAGTAACAGCCAGCATGATTGAGTGTTTTCAGTGCTTACTGACAGATGGTCATTGTGCTACAAACCAGCCTCCAGTAAATAATGACCATATCCACATGAGAGATGGAAAATAGTTATCTATTGTACAATCCTTTTTTGCTGTACACAATGGCGTAGAAATGTTTCTTCAACTCCATTTTATACTGCTACTGAAAGGCAAAAACTTAAATTTTAATAAAGTGGTAAGAATTTGAAAGCAGAAAGGTTCCAAGTTTTTGTTTGTTTCTTTGTTTGTTTGCTTGTCTATTTGCTTGCACCTCTATACCATCAGAACTTCGTGGTTAATGTTATTCTATGCTTATTTCATAGCATACAGTTTCTTTTCAGGTGCCAATGCAGCTTCTTTTGAAAGATCACAAGCAAGCTCAAGGTGAAGATATGGTTTCATAGTTACAAGATGACAGGTTTGAAACTCTTAGTCCTCAAGACATGATGAATGTGAGTGTCTGTGTGGCTGGGAAAGAGATTTCATTTTAATCATAATGCTTCAGACCATAATGTATACTAACAGTTTATGACTAACATTCACAGAGCTGTGAATTTACTAGCTATGCTAATGATGCTACAGGAGTTATTTCGCTTATTATGTAACAGAATCTAAAGCATCAAGTGTGTTCAACAGGTGCCTCAAAAATGTTAGTAGATGTCACCTTGTACAATAGGAACAATAGAAGTACCAATATTTCTATCTGTGTGGGAGGTGAGAGTCAAATGAGGGGAACAAGTTGTCTTGCATCATATTGATAAATAAAGGGAGTGTTTTTCACAACCACAGAGACAATTTAGCCTGCCTTACTGAACACATGCAGCTTTAAATTTTTGAAGAATAAATTGTTGATTAGCAGTTATTCTGATTTCCACTCCAAAAGGTCTCGACTATCCAACTGAGCTGAAGTGAAAGGATGAAGCCCAACAGAAAAATGATTTTACAGCTATTTGTTTACTGTTATTTGTTGACTGTTCAGGAGTTCTAAAAGTAGCTAAACTGGTTTTTGCCTTTAAAAAGCGTAGGTAAAGCTAAGTATATGGAATGAACAAATCTATAAAATAAGAATGTTCCTGCCAGTTCTCAGAAGCAAACTGCCCTTCAGCAGTAATTTTCAGCCCTGTCTTGTACAGCCTACAGCAAAAACACTCACAACTTCCACTGAATCTTTATCTGTGCTGAACCTGATTGTTCACCTTTTCACATTTCCACTTCACTACGGGTTAATGAGCTTTTAAACTGAATTATTTTACTGACTCCTACTTTGTAAACAGAGGAAAAAGGAAAACTTCCAAAACCACAAGCATCTTGCCTACCAAAGTTTTCAGGGCACACTTTCCATAAAGTTAACTACTGTGGAGGTCAATGATCAGGTTGAAATCAGAAATCACTTCATGTATCTCAGTGACCCTTTCCAGTTGCAAGTGCTCCTGGGTCATAACCTGTGGGTTTTATAACCCTCTATGTGTTTACATGTGTTTAAATTAGGAATTGTGCTGAACGAGGTTCTGCAATTAGAAACAAGGAGCTGTGCTTTTATTAGAGGCCATAATGAGTTCTCAGAGCTAGTCACTTGACCCCAACAAGCTGTGGGAAACGCTTTCTGTGGTGGTTCCCACTTGTTTCTGATAATGAAATAACCTCTTCAAGACCAACTAATCTCAGTAAAGGTGAGAGACGTTCTCATATCTATTAAGTATCCATTTATAATTCAGAAGAACAATTACAAAAACAGCAGCATGTCTTTTGTCTTCTATATATAGGACAACATTCAATGCTTATACTAAGTGACCACTTTTGCTACAACTTGTTGGTAGCTTGAAATCCTGTGGGGAAATGAGTTCATGGCTTCATCACCTGCTAGAAAGCTATCACAGCTCAGCCAGTCTCACTGATCTCGAAAGCTGAATGATTACAGAAGTTTATTATAATATTTTAAAGCTGGTATCATAGAATCACAGAATGGTTTGGGATGGAAGGGACATCAAAGATCGTCTGGTACCAACCCCCCTGACATGGGCAGGGACACTTTTCACTAGACAAGTGTGCGCAAATCCCTATCCAACCTGGCCTTGAGTACTTCCACGGATGAGGCATCCACAATGTCTCTGGGAAACCTATTCCAGTGTCTCACCACCCTCACAGAAAAGAATTTCTTTCTGTCTTATCTAAGCCTGCCCTCTTTCAGTTTAAAGCCATTACATGCCTTTGTAAAAGTCCTTCTTCAGCTCTCTTGTACAGGCCCCCTTTAAGTACTGGAAGGTGTTATAATCCTGAATTTGACTGAAGATCTTTGTAAAATCATGGACTTAAACTAGACCTACATTCCCCAGCTACAAATCAGCATCTCTGCTGAACAAATAAGCCTGTTGCAGAGTGCTTTATGTGGCCTAGAAAAGCAAGCACACCTACGTGAGATATTTGTTATAAAGCATCCATCATTGTGCCTGTGATCAGTGAAACAGAATGTCTTTCCCACCTCAGAGAAGCTGAGGCCTGGATGTTTGTCTCCCCCAGGAGACAAAGCTGCATATTTTTCAAGCTGCATGATGTCTGACTTTGGTAACTACTTACACCTGATGAGAACTCAGGGTTTATATAGGACAGAAGATCAAGGCAGAATGAAGTCTTTAAAATCTGAGAGCTACTTTTGGGATTGTGTCTTGATCTTTGATGATATGGCATCTCTCATGTTACTTATGGTAATTCTAAGACTCAGGAATGAACCCAGAAGGCCGGTTTCAAATGCACTTATTCTCATATTGTCCTTTTTTGTTTTTCTCCCTTTTCTAAATAGAAGTTCATATTACAGACATGGGAGCTATATTAGTAAAAGCTAAACTTGAATGAATATTCAGTAATCTTGGTACTAAAATATAATAGATTAAGATTACTAGAGGAGTAATTTCTATTCAAGGTATTTTTAACTGCATGGATTGACTGGGACTAGATTTATAAAACAAAGACGAAATCTATATTCAGGCACTGCTGGTCAAAACCATGATGAAGGTCATGATATCTGGAGATTTCCAAAGCACTTATCCAAACTTATCCATCCACCAACAAATGTTTTCCTATCTTAGTCCTGTCATGCTGGACAATCCCTTGCCTGTACACCTGATTTGTGAGGCTCAGACCACTCTGTTGTAGAAAGTCTGCACTAAAACCAGCTAGAGCTGGTTTTAATTCAAACAATCCACATGGAGTTGTCTTCCCAAAATTATGCAGCATAGGGCCCCCTAGTTTTTGAAATAATTTCCTGACCACCAAGTTATACTGCGTTGCGAGACAGAGGAGTTATACCTTCATAAGAGTTCATTTAATAGCTGTGGCTATTTCATTGCCACAGCTTTCTATTCTAGTGGTTTGGTCATATTTGGACAGTGGGAAAGTTGCATTCCAATTCCCATTTTTGGAAACATGCAAGTAATTTATATTAAGCATTAATTAGAAAGAGTCTGCAGCACATTTCTCTCATTTTTTTGGGAGTATATGACAAACTCAGCACTTTTCTTTCTGTACTCTAATTACTATCAGGAAACTGGTGACTACATATCCAGGTAGACTGATAAGGGGTTAGAGCCCAAATAAAAAATAGCGAGGGCACAAGCATTAGCTAATAGCTGTCACGTGAACATTGCTATGACAGCAATAAACCTGTGGTTCTAAAATCTTCTCTATTGATACTTCTAAGGACTTCAGCAGGCCTCCTGCATCTGAAAACAAGCACTCATTAATGGATCTTTTCAGAGAAGACTAGATTATGAAAAAGTATGTTTGTGACAAGTTGAAATTATGTGTAAATTCAGACTGCATCCAACAAAGAATATCAGCTAGAAAAGATGAAAAACATGTTGAAATACTGAAATATTCTCTTTCAGTATTTTAAAGGAAAATGTTTTGTTCCAGCAATTAAACACAAAGGTTAAGCTGTAATTTCATATAGTCATTTTTACTTTTTGATCATAAAATATTGTTTGAAAATTAACCCAAGTGGACAGGAATGGAAATAGGAATGTGCTAAGTGGGGACTTTATTCACCTAAATGAGAAACAAACAAGCTACTTAAGGTTGAAATAAATACTTTTAGCTAATTCAAGATGAGGTTCTTTACTGTAATAAATAAAAAATACTCAAAGAGTCAAATGGTGACTTGATCAAACTTTGGCCTGTGACACTTGGCTAGATCCAGCCTACATTCATGTGGTTGGTGAAAAGGCCAAACCACAGGTGGGAGGACAGACAGTCTTTGTTAATGATCTAGTTCTCACAACCACAGCATAAGCCAGCACTGGGGTTTATTTATTTCTTCTCAAAATGAAAATCCTGAGTATACAGAGAACAGCAAAACTGGAAGAAAAGTATTTCTTTCTGCCTTGTTCAGCTACTGTCAAATAGTTGTGCTCAGGTGTTTTCTTTTTAAAAACTATATGTTTAGAACACAAAGCCATGAAATATTTAACACCATTCTTGAAAACTGATTTGTACAGAGTTTAATTACATTTATTATTTAACAGGCGAATGGCAAAACTTACTTTAAGTTCCTCAGAGCATTTCAGATATTAGCAGGCTTTATAGAGATAAGAATAACAGGATTACTAGGGATGCCAATACTATACAGCAGAATTAAAAACTACAATTAATATGGCTATGACTATCACTTTAGAACTATGCTACAATCTATTATGCTTTCTTAGCAAGTTAATGAAATTCTTTGTTCCACACACAAAGGATCTGCAGTATAACAAAGTTATTAATGAAATAAGTAAGTAAACCTTTTAGAATAAAAAATGATCACAGGAAGAAAAAAAAAAGTAAATGCAATTCACTTACTCAACAATCATACTATTGTTTTGTAAACAATACAAATTTTTAAAAGGCTTATCGCTTCATGCTGTACACAGATTTTTTAAAAAATATCGGTGCATGTATTTCTCAACTTCTAAATCAGTTTTTAAAAGCAAAGTTTTGCTTATTATCTGCAATAGGAATGGGAATACAGCAACTAAAAAAATACCAAGTGCTATTCCAGGAGTACGGTATACAAGTTTTATAAAACTTCTCATGCCAATAGCTGTTTTTTTTCTTCTATTGTGGTTAAATATGGTTCCAGAATTCACCTGGATTTAAGACCAATGACTTTTTAAAGTGTAAAACATATCTGATTCCTCTTACCTTATGCTGAAGGACAGGTTGATTTGTTAGGTGTTTCATTTTTTCCCACATATTAAAAATTAAGCAATAAGGCACAATGTGGAGGAGTGATTATCTGATGATAACCCCAGCATCCTGAAATTGCTTTATTGCAAATATAAATACATTTTAGATTGTTCATTGGCTATAAAGGGCATTAGCATGCTCATAGAGTTTAATCCTTCCCTTCAGAATATTAAATTCATAAGGCTTTTTTTTCATCTAAGCTATTTTTTAATGTGCAAGACAGGACTTCATATACTCAAGAAATACTGTAATTGGCTGGTGCATACTCCGCTGGGGAGATTAATTTACAAGCACTGTACAGTTCTGCTAAAACTACTTCTCAACATTTCAAAATGTCAGTAGTATATTTTCCCAGCCCTGTAAACACATTTTGATACACAATATAAACTTTAATGGTAGTTTTAAGACACTTCTGGGGGTATGGTTATTTAAGCAATAAGACACAGTGGGGTGTGAATTATGGTATAATAATTCCCTACCAACTGCATTGTTAGGCATGAGGCCAAAGGCCAAGGGACCAATGAACATACTAGGTGTGAATTATGACATCATAAGTCACACTCCAGAGTGTCTTACTACCATTAGAGAAATATTTAAAACACGTTTTAACACAAATACTTTATTTCTATAGTACTATATTTTAATGGAATATCCTGAAAAATCTTTCCAAGTAAAAGTAAGCCATTACGTAACCTGAAATTAAAACCAAAATTGAAACAAAACAAAAAACCCAAATCTTCTATCTACTGCTATTTAAATTTGTTGTATTGCACTGTGATAATACACCCTAAGGAAGAGCCCCAGAAAATATGTCTTACCCAAATTTGAAAAAAAAACCAGCACAAAGGCCTTCTGTACAGGGGGGAATAATCTACTTTGCTCATTGTTTGGAGAATCAGATTGCTTGAATCACATTTGTTTTGGCTTCTCTTGTGTAACTGTATTGATGAAACTACCAAAAAATCTACATACCTTTTTCCACCCTTGGTTCATACTGCTGTAATGGGGGACAAATACAGACTTTGAATGAGTAGTCAAAAGGTTTCTTAGACCCCATTTGAGCTCCTGCAGCTGACACAGCTCTAACACAACTTTTAGTGGGGACTGCAACTAGGATAATGTATATTTTTACTGTCTCCCATTTTAAACTGCATTTGACAAATGCACTTTCTCCCCTCTGGGTACAGCATTCCAAGTGCAGAAATGACAGCAGCGTCATCCGGAGATTCACAAGCTCACCTTACAAATAGCTTGGTGAGTGGTAGCACGCTCAGAGCAGCAGCAGGGATCTTGACATGATCTAAACTGGCTTCTCAGTCAGTTTTTACAGCTTGTCCTAAACTTCCAGGCTGCTGTGGATTGATTGCTACCAGTTGCCAAGCCAGCTAGTAAGCATTAGAGTTAGCTATATGATAGAGCTTATGACAGGGCTATTTGCCAGGCGCATTTGAAGAGCAATAAGCCCGAGGGCATGTCTGCATGTCTCAGTGCAGTGAGGTGTTCAGGATTGCTAGGAAAGCTGGCTAGACATTGTGACTATGTATAGCAATGCGTGCCATATAGGGATAACAACTTGCATACAGGAAGCAACATAGTTGCAAGGTCAGGTTAATTAGGTCTTGAATCCAGTTCTGCAGCCCTTTCATTTTGTTCTCACAGTGGGATCTCTGTGTGTCCCTGGTTATATGAGTGAAAAGACAGAAAGCTCAACTCTTCCAGGCACAGCCTCATTCTGACATAATTGTGTTGCAGGTGAGAGTTGTTTTCTCCATAATCTAACTCACAGTGGTTACCTGCCCCTGCTGGATGAAGTCATGATCTATGGCCAATTACATCAGTCAAAGGTAAGATTTGGAGTTGGGAGTTACTCTTTCTCTGTGGAATAGAAATGGGTAGTTTTACAGAGAGGACTTCTGTTAAGCTAACAGTGGTACCAAGGTAATATTCTGAGCTAACTTGATGTCTCCTCTTCCTTGTTCACTCAAAATGTCTATTTCAATCTCCAGCAAGAGAAGGTGCTTAATTCTACAGCTTGATGATATTCATGAGAACAATTGTTTTGCTGCTTTCCTGTAAAACCAAACAAGCATGTGAGTGCTTTTTGCTATTCAGCTTGTTGAAGCCTCTGTCAAACATGATGGAAAACTCTGCCTATCTAAGGATTTTTTCCTGAAAAAACACCTTTCAACCAAGAGTGAGCTCACTGATTTAGATCTAGCTTACATTTGAAAATATTTGTTTATATCCACTTGAAAAACTGGAAACACTTTTTTTTGTGGATCTCCATAGGAATGGGAGAAACCACCAAGAAAAGGGTTTCACACTGGCTTTATGTACTCCAAGGGCTTAAAATAAGTGGCCCAGGAAAAATATCTATCTATATGTATATATATACTACACCTTGTAGTGGCAAAGCAGTATTTAAAACACTGCTGAGCAGTAGCTAATGAGTTGCCAGCAGCATGTTTTTCATGAATTAAAATTACTGCTCAGAACTTGTGTATACCAACTAGAATGCTGCGATTCTGAAACCATTTCATTACGTGAAATTTCAGGTATAAACACATCACTGTGCTAACATAATAAGGACATGATACTTTGATATACCCATCTCTGTAAAGCCTTCTGGCTTGTAACAGTAAATCACAGCCCTATTTTCATACCTCATTACCATTATGTATCTTTCTGACACTTGACCTTATGCGTAATCAGGTATGAATCTCAAACCACACTTATAACCTAAATGAGTGTCTCATTATTTTACGTAACCCAGAATGAAGTAAGATTTGAGATGGAACTGCAGAATTCACAGTTCACACATTCAGAAACACAGTTCCACCAAAAAGAGGCAGTGGTCTCTAATTGTGACTGTGAACAGCACCAAATGACTCCTGCATGTAGGAGCTTTGCAAAAATTTCAGGATTGGATTTTGGAAAGGATATTTCCAGTTCTGAAAAAAACCCCACAGTGTTGAAACTGTTTGGTATGTTGTTAAAGATAAATTATGAAAGAAAAATGCAAGTACTGAATTTATTACCTGTATTTTGAAGAAAAAAAATGACAGCACCAATTGCATGAAGTTATAAAACACCAGAAATAAACATGTAAATAATCTTCATATTTGCAATGTCAATAGAACACAGACATCTACAAAGAAATATATATATATGTATACATGTAATATAATAAACCCATTATTAGGGAACAAGAAACATATTTTTGTACTGTATAAAACAGCTGTACAGTGTGCACACAGGCTTTCATGATCTCTCTAAAACGTGTCAGTCACTTTTCCCCATCATAATTTGCTTAGCATAGTTTCTCTCTTCATTGTCCACGGGAAAACTCAGTGACTGCCTTGCACCTTCATACTGAGTACTTATAGTGCAGTTTGTCTCCATACATATATACACATGCATACATATATATATATACTCACGGGTGCACACATATATGTATACATGTATATATATGCAAAGAACAAACACTCGCGTATACGCACACATGACAAATGTAAATAACTCCTCCATCCTGTGCTATTGAATTAGTGCTTATAAAAAATCCCTGCACACTTTGTGAAGGGAAGAAACCTTGCTGATTGTGCAGATTGAAGTCATTAGTTAGTTTCATTCCTAACAGTCTGCAAACACACACATCTGAATCATATGGTGGTATCCCATATGCCTGAAGAGAGTCTGTTGCAGGAGGTATCTTCTACCTTTTTCAGCAGTGTTGGCTTCTTACAAGGGGGTGGAGGTGGGGCTGTATTTCTTTGCTCAGTGTTGTGCAAAATTTCCTGCCAGTCTTCTCTCTCTTCACACAGCTTTCTCCTCCAATCTAGAAGCTCTTGCAGAGCCACACTCTCATTTTCTGAAAGTCTAAGCTGATGAATAACCTGTAAGTGAGAAGAAAATAATAACAACAGCAGCAAAAATAGCAATAATAATAATAAAGTTAATTCTCTTGGCAGTGTAAAACCACAACACCTGTATTGAATGATACTTCACACAGGATCCACTGCTTCTTTTGCCATAGATGTAAACCTGTAGGCAGGACAATTTCAGGTCATGTTTTCTTATCTCCTTAGTCAAGATCTCAGTGACATGTATAATGACATATAAACAGAAATTATTTTCAATAAAATAACCTCCAGTAATGAGATGTGTTTTATACTGTCAAGCCCTTGGAGCATTATAAGCTTATCCACACATTCTACTAGGAGGATGAACAGAAACCTGGAACAGTATGCGCTGGCTTAGACATGCTAGATGATCAGTGGCTGTTAGTGCTCCCACTCTCCTATTTACAATTAAAGAATACGTGTGGCTAAGCACTCAAGTTCAGTACTTTTGATGAAGGAAAGTTGCTGTCGTTTGAACTAAAGCTTGAAGAAAACAGATCAAATAAGCCTGTTAATAATTTGAAGCAACCTTGTCCTCAAAAAGGGTTTAAAACTTTGTGCTTAACTTGCTGCCCCCACCCCCCGTTTATCATTCTTATTATTCATTTCTATCTTAAAATAAAGTTAGTGATTTAGAATTTCTTATTGCAGTCTCATGTCTGAAAGAGCTGAGGTTGTATTAAGCATGTGCCAAAAATGAAACCAATGGAAAAACTTCCCTATGTCAGCAAATGGTTCATAAGCACAATTCTCTGAAACACATAAAGCAGACTGCCTACAGTGATTAGTAGTCTGTATTTCTAACAAACTGATCTTAGAACTGCTGTCATATAATACTTTTGTACTCAAAAAATACTTCAGACAGAGCAAGCAGTAGCTGCAGGAGTACCAAGGCTTTTCCCCTAAATGCAAATACCCAAATAACCATAACCAAGACACTATAACCTGTGTTAATCTGTGTTTCACCTTAGAATTAGTAAAGTTACTTGTCACAGATTTGTATTCTTTAAAAACAAAGAGAAGTCCTTGTCTTCCTCTAGAGAACACATTAACTTAAAATGCAGTTTCAGTTGGCCTGAATCTATTTATAAATTCACCCTGATATAGCCAAGCAGTTCTGTACTAGATTGATAATCCACCTAGAAGAAATTGTTCCTTCACATTTCACCTTTTTTGTTTCAATGATTACTTAATTTGTTCAAGCCAGTTTGAAGCCCTCATGGCAGCAGAAGTTCTGGAAGTGATGAAGTCATTCAAGTCAATCTCACCATTCTTTAAGAGCTACTTAACACCTATGCAGTACTGCAGTGCCTAGAGAAGATAGTGGTCTGTTTGCTTGGCAGTATTCTCTAGCAGAAGGGGCTTATCTAGGGATAAGTCCACCATAACATCTAATGGCCCACAGCCCTTACCCTGTTATCTTCTTTCTTGAGAACCCCACAGGGGTACCTATAAGAGGCACCTATGGCATGACTAAAATGCCCATAATTCACCTCACACAATGGACTCATGTAGAAAGAATGGCTATTCCTGTCAAGGTTGCAATTATACTTCATGTCATAGTGAGAGATGGGGCTGCGTGTTAGTTACCATGATAAAGGAAATGATGTGCAGTGCCCTTAAATGCTCATGAGACACCATACACATGACTGGTTCCAGTTGCAAGGAGAGCTAAGTTGACATGAAGGGAATTTTTGTCACTGATGGGCAATGAAGTTTCTGGGGTAGAAGACTTTGCTATTTGCTCCTGCTATTCCTTCATGGAAGAGGTACCTAGGTACAGAGGCTTGCACAGGCTTCATACTGCTGCTTCAGATGTTTCCTGTGCAAGTCAGACCTTTCACACACACACATGCTGTCAGAGGAGGAATGAACCCTTACATGGAAATGCCTGAATATCTACAGGCAATTTGCTTAATTTCTGACTGGGAGATGCTTCAAAGAGAAACACGTTAATCAATAATATATCTTAATAGCAGGTATAATTTCAAGTGTAGTTTTAAATTCTGCATTTTTAAGAAAAATGAAGAAAGATGCAAAGTCTTTAAAAGACTTAAAGTATGTCTCAATTGCATATCACTATGAAATCAAAAACATCTTTGCTTTTATATTTACACAAAATGCAACAGGGCATCTCAGCAACTCAAAGGAAAATGAAATGTTCCACAGATATTGCTAGAGAGGTATCACTAATTTTTATATACTTTTTTTTTTAATTTTTCCAGTGGGATATAAAAAATTAGAAGGCAAATAAAAAGTTTGCAATTGTAAACAATATATCAAGAGCGACAGGTCAGGTGGCTTTATTCTACAGAACAGCTGTGTATTTTGTGAGGCACCATGACTTACTCTGGCCAATTTCTGTAGTTTTTTGTGGGTGTAAATTATGGGCATAATACAGTTTAGAAAACAGATTGGAATTCAGTGTTGCAAATTTAGACACCTTATTTGTATCTAAACTTTTGGCATTCCCTGAACTTACATTAGGCATGCCCCTCAGAGAGATGTTGTAACATATAGGAAACAAGTTTTGTTAGACTGTCATCACAGGTTTCCTATAAAAGAGTTTCAGAGGTAAGTAATCAAAGACATTCCTGAACACTGGCAGATAAGTATACTTATAAAAAATAGATATTTTGAAACTGTGCTATTGGATGTGCTCAGGTGACAAAAGTTTGATAGCACGACTCTAATGAACTATAGAAGAATTTTTAGTTTGAGAGATGGATAATGTATTTGAAAACAGACAATGCCACTGCTATTCTAAGGAACAATAAAAGCACACAGGTGCAGGGTGCAAAGTGAGTACATTCTGCCTGGGCAAGGCAATTGACAAATGCATCCTATTTATAGCTTATAGGCACTGAAGAAGCTTTATTATACTGACCCTGCTTATGCAAGCTGTAAATTAATGTTGTCTCAGCAGTTTTGCCATAGAGCTCATTTTGCAGTGTGTAGTAGACAAATGTTGGTCCAGCTCACAAATAAATGTACATCTTTTACTGTATTTTTTTAAACAGAGATGGAAAAACATCTCAAACCTTTATTCATCATGAAACTAATCTGGTAAGTAAGCTGGCAAACTACCTTCAACCTGGATGAAGGACATACAATGAAACTGAAGTTGAAATGAAATGGGGAAAATTCACAAGAAGTGACAGAGCTCTAAATGAACCACTTAATTTAATTAGATCTATTTGAATAACATTATAGCTTTTCTCTTTTCCATTTATGATCTGTTATACATATTCATTATAAAAACGGTTTGCTGAATAATTTTACATGAACTACAATGTAAAACAGCAAGCATATTTCTTCATTATTATTCTATATCCCAAACAGATATTTTTTGAAGGGTGAATGAGTTATATAGGAATTAGTTACTTTAAGACAACTAATTTTTTCAATGAACACTAAACTAACAACTTCAACCAACTGTACCAGTGATACCAACTGCTGACAAGGATTTTCCTACTCAAAGTCAATGGTCAAACAAAGACATGGTCAACACAGCATTTGAATTTGAATACCTGGCATTTAACAGCCCTGCCACTTGGTGGAAACACCATCCTTGTGTTTGCTATCCAGAGTTCTTACTCAGTAAACTAGAAAAGCTGAAGGGTCAAAGACAGTCACACACAAAAGAGCACGTGGAGTTACCACAGCTATTACTTGGAAACTGCAATGGATTGAAACAGTGAAATGATCCGTATTTGACGCTGCAAAATATGGCAAGATTAACAAAATAAATTTATAATGAGCAGCCCATGGAGGAGGTTTCAGGACTCATTCCTCCCACCTCACAGCCCAGATTCTCAGGCTGCAGAAGAATGTATTCAGCATTAGGGATTTTGGTTGGTGACAGAACACCAGTGACTCAGTTCCATCAGGAAACATATAGAAGGACTTTCACCATTATCTACAGGTTAGAGCATATTGGGAAATCAGATGTGCATTAGACTTTTCTATATTGGGTCTGGCTGAGAAGAAGATCATTTTACTCATTGCATAGGTAACTAGAAAGGAGCCGGTAACGCACCAGTGTTTTGGCTACTGCTGAGCAGCACTGGCACAGCATCAGCACTGTCTCTGCAACATTCCCACCTCACCAGTAGGCTGGTGGTGGGCAAGATCTTGGGAGGAGACACATCTGACCGCAACGGACCAAAAGGATATTCCATACCATATGATGTCTGCACAGATAAAAGAAAGGAGAAGGAAGGGGGGACATTCATTATTTTACAGTGTTTGCCTTTTGGAGCAATAGCTATGTGTACTGAAACCCTGCTTTCCACAAAGTGGTTGGACGTAGCTTGCTGGTCAGAAGTAGAGAATAAAATCTTTTTTTTTCTTGTTTTTTTTCTTTCCCCACCTTTGCTTCTGCATCCATGACTTTCACTTGTGCTTTAGTAAACTGCCTTTGTTTTGACCCATGAATTTTTTTCCGTCTTATTTTCTCCCCCTGTCCTGTTGTGGAGGAGAGAGATAGTAGCATAGAATCTAGTTGGAGGCCTGTCACTAGTGGTGGCCCCTAGAGTTCTATACTGGGCCCAATATTGTTTAACTCATTAATCAATGACTTGGATGAAGGGGTAGATGCCTCCTCAGCAAGTTTTCTGATGATATAAATCTGGGAGGAGTGGCTGATACCTCAGAAGCTTGTGCAGTTAGAAAAATGGGCAGAGAAAAACTGACTGAAATTCAGCAAAGCCAAATGCAGGGTCCCGAACCTGAGAAGGAATAACCCTGGGCACCAGTAAAGGCTGGGGGCTGACCTGCTGAAAAGCAGCTCTGTGGAGAAGGACCTGTGAGTCCTGGTGGACAAAAAGCTGTCCTTGAGCCAGCAATGTGTCCTTGTGGTCACAAAGGCCAATGGTATCCTGGGGTGGATTAGGAAGAGCATTGCCTGCAGGTTGAGGGATGTGATTCTGCCCCTCTACTGTACCCTGGTGATACCGTATCAGGAGTGCTGTGTCCAGTTCTGGGCTCCTCAGTACAAGAGAGACATGGACCTCCTGGAGCAGATCCAGCAGAGGGTAGTGAAGATGATTGGAGGGCTGGAGCATCTCTCTTCTAAGGAATGACTGAGGGAGTTGGGCCGACTCAGCCTTGAGAGGAGATGACTGAGAGGGGGCATCATCAGTGTGTATAAATATCTAAAGGGGAGAGCCAAGAAGATTAAGCCAGGCTCTTCTTGGTGGTGCCAAACACTAGGACATGAGGCAATGGAATGTACCTGATGTACAGGAAGTTTCACCTGAATATGAGGAAGAACTTTACTGTGCAGTGACCACACACTGGAACAGGCTGCCCAGAGGGGTTGTGGAGTCTCCCTTACTGAAGATATTCAAGAACTGTCTGGACACAATCCTGTGCCATGTGCACTAGGATGACCCTGCTTGAGCAGGGAGGTTGAACCAGATGACCCAGTGTGTTCCCTTACAACCCCATCCATTCTGTGATAGAGCAGTTTGGTGGGCATCTAGTGTCCAGCTAGGGCCAACCTGTCACACTTCTCTCAGGTTAAGGAAGAGAGAGATCAAGTTCTCACATGCTAAGAGGACATTGCAACTGCAAGAGGTGGACTGTGAATGCAGGGCAGGAGGACCTTTGTTCCTGTGCTTTGTGATGTCCGTGCCTGAGTACCATGCTGAAGTAAATTCTTCAGTGAGTCCCTTGTGGTTTTAGAGCAGAAAAAATAGTGGAGACAAAGCACTTTGTTGTATACTGGCAACCATGAGAGTCTTAGAGCATGATTTTGGCCACTGAATTAAACACATTTGAGTACTGCACAGTTATTGGAGAATGAGTCCCTGAACTGCCTTCTGGATTTAGGCTTCTAAATTCTGCCTAAATTCACTTTATGGCCTAAAGCCGACACACTGGATTTCAACTTTGTCTTATAATCAAGATGAGTTGCAATAAGATAAGTTTATTTCATAGACTAGTTAAAAAAATCAGTGAGTTTTTAATTATAGAAAGTTGAAGGTTTCACATTTTAAATCATTTGTGACAAAAATTATGCCAGATAAAATTATTAACAGGCCTATTTAAAATTAACTTTAAGTTATTTAAAGATTTCGCTCTAGAATCTCAGGAAATTAATTTGCATTAAAAGATCAAATGCTATAACTTTACAGAGGCTATTTTGTAAGATTCAGAAGTAACGAAGTACTTAAGCATTTATAGTGTCTGTGTGACAATTGAAACAGTCTTAATCACCAAGCGGTGAGTACAGGGCTCATTAAACAGTTTGCCAGAGATTATTAATTTGCATTGGTAGATTCTTTTGAGTATTTCACCTCATTTTTCTCCCTCACTGATCAAATGTAGAGTTTACCTTTTCAAAAATATGTGTATAGTACTCTTAATAATCTTTTTCATTTGTGATTGCATTGTTTTTTATCAATAGCCTAATATTCACCAGAAATGACATATTTAATTTACATATTATAATCACATATAATTTAAAACATGAAAATAATTTTCTTTGCAGAAAAATTCGCTCTTCATGTTTTGTTACAGTTTTAGTTTTTAGTTGTTTCTTTCAGTTTTAGTAAAATTCCTGCCCATAGACATATAAGCACAACAGAAAACAGACTTTAAAATCACAACACAGTTCAAGGACATATATAGCATATAAACCTGTGCTCCTGAGACATTTTCATTACACAGGTAGTTCATATTTTCTCTTTAGAGAAATAATGTCAGTTATTTTCTTCAACAGATTTGTCAATTTTGGTGCTTTTAAAGCAACTGACAGTATATGATCACAATTAATTATTACATCATGTTTCTCTTCCAACAGTTAGCAAAGTTGAGGTCACATCATAAATCCATGCAGAGATTTTCTGAAATTTGATCAGGATCTAAAGTGAATTATGCAATAAATGTAAAATGTTGATGATAAATTATCAAAAGTGCTTTAGAAACAAAACTGCTTTAATAAAAGTCATGTTTATAATGTCTTTCAGTTTCAGCAGCACCTTCTTGTTTTTATCAGAAAGAGACTCCTGGGCTACACACACTGATGTACTTCAGGCAGAACATTTTACTTTCTTCTTCAGCTGACTGCAGTTCTATTTCTGGTGGAAGTTGTCTGTTTTTCTATCATCCTCTCATTGTTTCCTTTTTTTGTTTTTGTTTGGGCTTTTTTGTTTGTTTGGGTTTTTTTGGGGGGGAGGCAGGTTGTCGGGGTTTTTTGGGAGGGGAGGTGGGAAGAGGTTGTTTGGTTTGGGGTGGGTTTTTTAATTATTATTTTTCTGCAGTAATACATTTTAGTTGCAAAAGCAGAACTAGGTCTTCTGTACTCTTGTACCTTTCTCTCAGGGAAGTAGTAACATGCCTGGGACCACTGATATCACTTTGCACATAATCTAACAAAAAATATCTGCCAAACTAAGTTATGTTGCTACTTAATTGATCACTGCTGCTTTATGGTAGTAATGGAGATATTCTGTTTGACCAGAGAGAGACTAGGTTTGCCACAATGCTTTCAAAGTAAGTACAAAAACAATGATCAGTTCATATCTGCTATTGCTGGGTATCCTTTCTTGTATAAAACCCCTACACTTATGGTCAAACAATGCTAGAGGAAAGCATCACAATTTATGGTCTGTTAGCAGTCCAAATCTCTGCATGCTGATCTGCATGCATGCAGCACTGTGTGGCAGCAAAAGAATGAAGGCCAGAGGAATTAATTTATTCTCACTCACATCAGGAACTTCAAGTCAGAAGTGCAGTCGCTCTCCACAGGCGCTGACAGTGGGGCAGTGGACTACACTTCCCTTGAACTTGAATTTGAAGCAGCCTTTTAAGGTGACTCATTGGCTGTTGTAGCAGTGCAAGAGGAATAACTACGCCCTTTAGCCAAACACCTGAGCTCAATGAGGATAAAGGGACACTCAGGAGGTTTTGCTCCCTTCTCTTCAACAATCCCATCTAGCTGGGGTAAATGCAATGAGGACAAAGTGCTGGGGCTCACATGTGTAGGGAGCTGGCTGTGACATCCACTGGTTCAAAGAGGAGAATCTGTGCTTTCACCTGTGGAGGTCACAGCAGTCAGATCAAGGACACGCTTAGGAGAGGGGCATCAGCCCTCCAAAAGCCCTTTATACAGAAACACAAGATATTGTACTTACTGATGAATTTACACTGTGAATTACCTCATAAGATTTAATCTGTAAGGCACATGTTTTTGAGTGAAAGTCTTCTAAAAATAAAGCTGTAATGTGTTATAAGACCTGATTTTTGTATGTGACATTACAAAGAGAATCTTTTGGCATTACTGTCAAAACAAAAACAAAATACAATTCAAGGGGATATACTGATTCAGATCAACGGTAAGTCTATAATGTTCTATGTCCTCTCTTGCATGCTATGTGTTTACAAAGGTGTTAGTGATCTTTGTATTACAGCAGAGTTGTTTGATTGCTGCTTTTTGCTTCAAAGATGATCAAAGACTACTTTCAGCTAATAGGCAAACATGACAGACAACAATGATGAATGTTGGAGCCCAGTATTTAGAACTGTGGCAATGGGTGGGGGATGGCATCACACTGTATTCTTGACTATTCATTTTTTTAAACTTTTGAAGAGTCAACAAAAGAAATGATTGGCAACAAATATTAAATCAAGCAGGAACAAAGAAGGCCCTTGAAACTAAAATGAATATGCAGTGCTTTCTGAGGGAAGAGCAATGAGATTTCATGAAATAAGAGCTATGGCTTAAGCTATAATGAAACAATAAATACATACTTCACAATGATGAAAAGATATTTCTAATCTGACATTGTCAAGCGTTGGCCCCTATATTACTGCAATCTGCCTTCCTGCACAATGGGGTTTAAACAAAATAGAACAGATAAGACTGCAGATCTTTTAATATAACCATATGTAAAAAAATCACCATAATTTTTTATCTTACCTCTTTGAACACATGACAGATAAAACCTGTTTCAGAAACGGGTAACCAAAATCTTATGCTAGGGTGTGCTGTATGTCTGACATTACTTAACCTACTACAGTGGCAAGCTGCTTGTTTATTTGTGTCTTGTTCTAGGAGCATTTTCACAGGATGCTGAATGCATGTGACATCTGATTACAAATAAGCCAATATTCAGCCATTCAAAGCCAAACTGGAAAAGAGGCTTTGCACCTTTCAACAGGAATTTTTCTACCTTTCTTCTGTAATAGCTGAATCTTCACAAGACTATGGTTACGACACTATTTGCATAGAATGCAACCCTAAAAATGTAGACAATTATTACAATAATTTTTATTTTATGGAATATAAAAGATCATATTGATACGTGTATGAAGATGAATATCATACCTGGAACATCACATAGACCTTGTACCTTTTTTCTCCTTAGTCCTTCCTTCTTTTTACTCCATCAGCCTGCGCTCTTTCCCTCCTGTTTATGTTCTTTTTAGCTGTTTTTTTCACTTCTCTAGGTATGTTCCTTCTTTTTGACTCTTCTTACTTTCCACTTCCTAAATCCCTTATTCCACTGTATTATTTTCCTTCTCTCTCTGTCATTTTATTCTTCTTTCAACCTTACTCATCTGAATCATCCTTTATCTGGTGCCTGGTTTAATCCCCACTCCCGCCCCACACATATGCTTATTATCACTGTAGTCTTTAATCTGCCCCTCACTTTCCATCTGTTCATTATCTCCAGGTTGTCCATCTCATCCGGTTACAGGCAGACTATGTTGCTTCTTGCTGCCCACATAAGAAAAAAAGTATCTTTCAGCTGGCCTGCTACTCTTCATTCCACTATATCTTTCTCACAGCACTTCCCACTTCATAGTGAATATTAGTAACAACTTTAAAGTATTTTTACCCAAAGCAAAAAAACCTAATCAACCAAAAAAAAAAACACAAACCAAACCAAAACCAACCAAAAAACCCAACCCAACCCAAAAGCAAGCAAACAAACAAACAAACAGACGAAACAAAACCTCCTAGTCCTGTATCTGTGAAAAAGAAGATGACAGGGCCGCTTAGCTTTTGTGCGATGTGCCAAATATACAGACTTGCTGTTACTGATTCTACTTTATGTTGCTGCTGTTGCTGACACTCCAAAGAATTTATACATTTCAATTTATTTTATGTTCTGTCTTTTAAACATAGACACTCATAGCAGCTATCGAGAACAGAGGGAGCACTAAATACAGTCTGAAGAAGAGACCCCATTGGCCTGGCTAAGGAACAGAGAAATGTGTAAAAGAAAAAGAGCACAGAAGTAATATTTTTAAAAGTGTTTTTATTTTAGAGGAGGTTTTGGGTTTCAGACACTGCTAAGCAATTTTAACATTTGTGGAGTTTCCAATATGCTTCAGGATCACTTCCTGGAGCGTGACTGAAAAGACTCATAACAAAATTTCCTAAGCAAGATCATGGCACAAATGACCAAAAGGAACATCTCTTTCTCTTTGGCGAGATGGAAATTATGGCATAAGAACTTGAGACTACAGATTCTGGCTTATTTGGAAGTTCCATGGTTCCATTTTTATCTTCTTTGAGGCTAAAGATGATGCTACAGCACTATATCAGATGTTATGTTCTTTCTGTTTTTATGTGGTATTATTTGCAACCTATAGGTGTAAACACTTGAAAATCTATGAGGGTACAGCCAAAAAAACAATATGATGGAAAAAGTATTACTCTAAAAACCTCATAGTTTGTTGTTCTTTTGACATGAAAGATTTATATTTCCTTTGATGTATGTTCTTTCATTTCTGATGAGACAAAAATTAAACTTTAATTTTAATACTCTTCTGCTTTTTTAACAGAAGAAAGTAGAATTTTGTTCCATAACTTTTCAATGAGAAATATTTTGTCAGTATTTTAACAATTTTTCCCAAGTTTTGTCCTTTTTCATTTGATAAAAATTGGTCTTTAAGTAACCACTGCCCTGGAAAATTAACACTTACGGCCAGCAGTGAACTTCTTTTTTTTCTATTTTCTTTCATCAGACTTCACTTTAGAGATGATCAATTAAGTTTTTGAGTTCACATCTGCAAGAAGTTTTGAAATTCTTTTCAAAATTACTTTCCAAAGTGTTAAAAGATTGATCCTCCTGTTGCATGGTGACAGATGCTGAACTGAAGAATTTATCTCTGTGCAGGTCTGCAATGTGCAGGACGTATCAGGCAGTGATGCAGGTAATTAGCACCTGACGTGACAATATGATGGTACTGTAAACCACAGTGCCTAAACTTTAGTCGAGTGTATATGAGCCTTGAGATTCTGCGACAAAAATGGAATTATTTCCTGTTACTTCAGTAAGGAACTAGCACGGACGTATTAAAATCCCCATAAATACTGGAAGCTCAAAGATAATGAACCAGTTTCCTTTAGCTGAAGTGACAGTGTCTGCCAAGAAAGCCATGGATCCAGTCTAAGTTTCTCTCTTTAGAGCAATTAGTCAATCAGTACCTTCACAGATCTGTGAAACAATATGTCTTATTTCACACATCTGTGCAAGAATTACTTTAAAGTGATAAGGTTACTGCAACGAAGTCTGGCAAAGATTTTTACAATAGGCTTGTATGCTGTTAGAGTCACTAACAGCATGCTAAGAAATGTCAACTGTAATTAAACCCAATCATTTTCAAATATATGCCATGCTTTGGGAATGGTGAGGAATGCTTTTCACAGTAAGACTTCTCAGCCTTCTGAGTAGAGACTCTTTTTAAGATTTTTCTTTTTACGGGAAGGCGGCTTTTTTATTTTGGCAACACTATTTGATGTTTATTCATTAAATCAATTGTATCAAAAATCACAGAACTGCAAGTTTCTTCTTTGACCTTGTCACAGTTCTTACTGAAATGGCATTTAATGATTGTCCCTGCATGCAATTCTGAGTATATTGCATGGAAACTATTTTAAAAATTTGTGAAATATTTTACAGAACAACTATTCACTGAAAAGTGGTATTTCAAAATACTGAAATGAAATTGTGCTTAGGTTTCAGCAAGTACTTTTGGAAAAATAAAAAACACAAGCTTGTAAATGGTTAACAACTTGCTTATAAAATAAAACATTTCAAATACTAATTCTAAAAATTCCTAAACTACTAATTTGTGCTAATTACTAATTTCAGTTTCCATTTGCACAGGTAAGAAGAAGATAATGGTTCCTCTATACCTAGTTCATCTAACTCTCCTTGTACTGCACGGATTTAGTAATTTAAACATGATCCTTCTCGATCCTGGGAAAGCTGGTTAGCAACAGAGAGGCTTCAGGACAAAAGCATCTCCCTGTGTGAGGTTTATAACTGCAACAGTGTCAGGGACTTGGACTTTTCCTTCACTAGAAAGGGCAATTCTCATACCTAATAAGTTGATCATTAAAAAATGTGACAGAGCCAACTGAAAACACTGTCTCTAGTCATCTTCATAATCCCATATCCTCACCCATTATACTGATCTGGAGAGAGTAGACCTGTAAGTACTTTTCACCGTAGGGTCAAACTCCATTTTTGAGAGTCTGACAGATATGGTGATGGCAAAAAATTTGTTATTGTGTGCACGATGAATATGTTCCCATGTGTGCCAGGGCAGCTCTGGCTGGCTTTGCTCATGTGTCTGAAGAGATCAAGTGTAGCGCTGAGTGCTGTCTTGGCACAAGCTTTCAATCCGAATAGATGCTGTACTTCCATCCTTTTGACAGTGGGTCAGAAAAACAAAAAGTGAACACTTTTGTACTAGATCGCTCACATATTTACTGAGTTGAAACCTATTGTTTTCCAAAGTTAAGACTGAGGGGTTTTTATTGAAGGTTGAGTCTCACTCCTTCTGGAGTCAATGGCCAAACATTTAACTTGGTTAGGGCCAGCATTTTGTTGTAATGAAATGTCAGCTGTCCCTCACAGAGAATAAGTAGCTTTTAAATGTAATAAAGCACTTCCCCTACCTTCTGGTAAAATAGTTTCGAAATTGTACAACTGGCTAATGAGAGGTTTCTGTTGAGAAAAGCCATCACAGTTCCAACTTGCTTCCTCTTTGGACAATCTTTACCTTTACTGTAAATTTCTTACAGTCCCCTCAAATAAAAAAATTACTTGGGACTACTTTTTTAGAAAAGTGGACTGAAGATGATGACAACATTAATTCAATTTAAGTGAAATAATATAATACAATAATAAATTTCTTGAATGCCTTTATGCCTTTAGAAAGTAAAGCAGTTCACATTATATACAAAATGCTGAAGAATGAAGAAAAAATGACAAATTTTATTCCTTTTTGTTCACTTAATGCCCATCAAACCTAATTTTATGTTGTAATTGTAGAATTACATTAACTAAATAGAAATTTTAAGAGAACCAGTGCAAGCTTCAAACCATCTTAGCATCTATCACTGTTTTAACTGTTAGATATTTTGATTTTTTACTTATTCATATGTGTATAAAAATTATGAAGACCATTTTTGAAGTGTTGATTGATTTTACACACAAAAGGATGATATAATTATGCATTTATTACTGTGAAGTTCATTGTCATGCATTCTGGTATGAATGAGTGAATATCTTGAGAGAGAGAACATCTCTGTCTTCTCAGGGTGAAGAGACCTACTTCCTGCCTGAAAACAGCATCCTCACAAACACCAACAGTATGTTTCATAAACTTTGAAGTCTCCTATGAGAACCTTCCAGGATGATCATTATTCCAGCTAAAAATATTAATAGGGAATTCATTATTGCCCTTAGCTCAATAAAAACTTGTAAAAGAAGTCTGCGTTTTTCAATGCCAACACCCAAATTTGAATCAAGACAGCTTTCAACACAGAGCTACTATGATTTCTTTTCTTTTTACTTGTTCTAGAGACCATCAATGAAATATTTACCTGACTAGTGTGGCTCTCCCTGTGTCTCTGAACTGATGAGCCCACCGTAGTGCTGGCTGACAGTCTTGAATATTCATTTTCCTCTTGCAAACCTAAAGCAGAAGAATACTTATTTGTAATGAGATTGGCTGATTTCAATGTAAGATTTAAAAGACCTTGACATGTTTTATTAAGAAAAGAACAAAAAAATCACACATTTTCCTGGATACTTTCTATTTCCATGCTTACTGAAACTGGAATGATTACTGTTTACAAGGAAGGATAGCATCATAGGTATGCATGCTGGTTTACAAGAAGGAGCAATTGTACTGGAAGAGCCTACAAATAACACAAATATACACTGGCCAGGGATTCCTCCTGCAATGTGGAAATCCCTGGCTTCTCTTCCCCTGGCTCCTATTCATCACAGAAGCAATGAAAAGGGAACAAAAACCATGCCTGCAGTCTGCTGTCAATATCTCTATTTCACACAGGAAGTCAATATTAGGTCCAGAATTTAAAACTTCATCTACTCAGTACAGAACTTTTTTTTTTTAATTCTCAATTAATTAATTTTAATTCTTTTAATTAGCCACTCTCAGTGTGGGAATTAGCTCCCTAAAATGTAGCGGTGAAACAACCAGTCATCCAGTGCAAAAGAGCCGGGTAGTCTCCCTCTGTAGTCAAGAGAAACAAACACTTCTGCACAGTGACCCTAGGGTGAGACTCTTTGCTGGCTGGAGTGGGAAGACCATTCACACAGCACTGCAGAGGATCTGAAAGGCAGGATGATGGGAAGCAAAGGCAGAAGCAGAAACACAGTGAGTCCACAATAGGTATTATTAAGCCCCTCACAAACCAGAATGCCAGACACCATGGTACGTCTGTGGATTGGGTCTAGCTGAGATGAAGATCATTTTTGTCATAGCAGCCCTCACAGTGCTGTGCTTGTGGTGGATTGACCCTGGCTGGATGCCAGGTGCCCACAGATGCTGCTCTATGACTCCCCTCCTCAACTGGACAGAAGGGAGACAATATAACAAAAGGCTGGTGGGTTGAGATAAGGGCAGGGAGAGATCACTCAGCAGTTACTGTCATGGGCAAAACAGACTCAACTTAGGGAAACTAACTGAATTTATTACCAATCAAAATCAGAGTAGGACAATGAGAATTAAAATAAATGTTACAATCACTTTTTGATCTCTCTACTTTCCTTTTAGTTTCCCCCTTAAAAGAGTGCATTTTCAAAACTTTGTAACTAGGAACAGCTGGTTTTTATTTTCTTTGTTTTACTGAGCAAAACTTGTGTAAAGTTTGCATAAATATGGATCCTATTCTACTTCATCTGGAGTTCCTCTGAACACATAGGCAATGAAGAAGGTGAAACCCCTGTTTGCAGCTCAGGAGCCAGATCAAATCTGTGAGAGTCCAGCATTTAAGTTCTTTTCTGCTTGCTACAGAGGAAGTTTGACCCTGTTTTCCTGATAGTTTGAACTATGCATTGTTTTGAGGTGCAATTATTGCTTTTTGAAGCTGCACAATAATATATTAGGTATGTACAGAGAGAACGTATGACATCCAAGGTCTCTAGTATACCAGCCTTGTAAATTATATGTAAGTTACCACTATTCCTTTCTAACCTATATTAAATTCTCTGTACTCCAACTTAAAATTCTCACATATTTTTGGTCAAGTTAAATGCTTGAAACAAATTTCCCTCAAAACCCCCCAAAAAACCAAAACCCAACCCAACCCAACCCAAGCCAAGCCACAGCTTGGGTTTTTGTGAAAACAACTCCCTTTTTTCAAATAATTTCCTGAACTAATAATTTATTTACATGGATTCAGCTTGGATGCATCTCAAATAAAGTAATAAAAATTCATATGAATTTTAATGCAAAGTGCCTTCTTAAAGTAGATATTATTAATTTAATTCTGATGAAAGGTAGTATGTAAAATATTTGTACAATTTTAAACCACCAGAAATGAATAAAAATACTTTCCTAGTCTGGACAGCATGTTATGAAAAGTTATTGCTTTTGCATTATATTAATACATTTTAAGATCTACTATCCATGACAGCCTTGAGCTAAGGATCAGGTTATCAATGATTTTCTGTTTATTGATGTAAAAAGCCCTTTAATAAGAGGTCTTATCAAATAAGTAAAGTTTCCCTGTACAGCAACAGCACATTGTCACTGACACGGCAAGCTGAGGTTTGGTAGCGTTGGAAAGATAAATGGAGTAGTTGATTACATTCTAAGAGCTCTCCTTTATGTACACCTAAGTAAATATTAGGATACCACAGCTGTGCATTGAATAAATTCAGCTTGCTAAATTCAGCCCATAGCTGAAGCCAATGATTTAGCGGGGCCAGGGGCAGGACTACAAGAACCTAAGTTAATCAGGGATTCAGTCTGAAGCACAAACTACACCACCTAGATTGGGCTTTCCTACAACTACTCTCATGTTACCAAAAGTAAGTCTAATATGGCATTTTTTGGCAAAATTTTGCTTGATATATGTTATAGCTGCAATTATATGTGGTGGTGAAAATAATAGTAAGGAATGTGAGTCAATCAATAATCTTTAACTGGAGAAGTCAAATGAAAGGAATACATTCTGTTTTTTTCCCATAATCAAAAATATGGACTTGTCCCAGGCATTCAAACCAGAAACCCAATCCTTCACCCCCTTAATCTCTGTAACACCATTTTATATTGCTTCCAAGGAAGATCTCACACTCGATTCCTGATCTTCCTGTGTTTCCTATTCCCCTTTTCTGTCCTGTTCTCCTTAGAATCCTACAGATAAATAGCTTGCATCTCAAAGATTGACATCTAGATCACAGGATATCTAGATGTGGTTCTATGATGCCAGAGAACCTCCAGTCTCATAGGCTCTGCTACCACAGAACTGGAGACCCTGCACCTCCTGGCCTCCAACATCCACATTTACAAAAGAACACCACCACCACCACAGAGTCTCTGGGTCTTTGCTACCATGGTCACACATCAATCCTCAAACTTCCATGATTCTGCATTCACACATAGGCTGCATCTACTGATCAGCTCCACCTGATACACTGGCAGACATACATGTAGATGATATATGGCAGATATATGAAACAGGCATCACCAGGAAAGGTAAGATGAGGGCTCTGTTCTCAGCAGCATGTGGCTTGTGGAATGGTGACATGCCTCTTTTCTGTCAGGTTATCTGCTGCGATACCTCTCCTGTTCCATAACCTGTTCTCTGATGAGCTAGATCTGATAGTAAGTTTCAAGAGACTATGGGGTAGACTGTAGCCCACAGGTGACCTGTTTAGGCAGAAGCATGGCTACCTTCTTGACAGCTGGAATCAGACAGGACTAATCCCCTCACCTGAGTAATGCATAGGGCTTTTAGTGAAACAGAGAGGCTCTTACAGTTACTCTGATGTCAATCTGAATAAACTATATAGGAGTCCACACACAAATGGACGGCAGATGTAACTGAACAGGAACAACCAGGGAGGCTTCCTTGGAGGGGCAGTAAAGTGCCAATGGAGCTGGACGAAATGCACAGTGTAAAGTGTGTGTCTTGTATAACCACTAGGCACAATGCAGCACCGTGCTCCCTTGGCCCATCTATATAATATCTACTCTAATTGTCACCTGGGTTACACATAGTACATCACCAATGGACTCCACTGTGGGTACAGAACTGTCTAATATCTGAGTAATTTGTCCCCTTCACTAAAGAAGGATTAGGTCATTTCAGTCACTTATTACAGTTACCATATTTAAACTTCACTTAATGATTAAATATGTCTCTATATCCTATTAGGTGCTACTTGGAAATGACAACAAATTTCAGTAAACTTTTACGTGTGGTGTTTTGAGTGTCTCCCACGAGAGGATCTGTTGTTTTGGATGACATAGAATCACAACTTTCAGCATTGCAATGTAAAAGGTTATTACAGGCCTTCTAATTACTCTATGTGTTTGGACAAGAAATGGCAAAAAGCTCTTTCAGAATAAGAATTCTGGTAAGTGTGGAGGATTTGTGGTGGAAAAGTCACAGTTTGATAGTACAGAAAGGTGTTACTCCTAATATTAAAAATAAACTAAAAAAGAACAGCAATACCTTTTACAAAATTAAAAAGCAATGAAAAAATTAATTTTCTATTAGAAGTCTGAACTCACAGGAGTGTTATTTCCTTAGGATTTATGCTTTTAGGATCTTGAAAGCTTTCATTCTTTCTGCCACTGCTCTTGCACCATTTTGTATTGCAATGATAAACAATTTTTCATTCACTAGAAAGGCACCTATAGCCAAGGGAGATCCTGATTTTCCATTTTCTGTCCCATTTGTATTGATTATAGGATCAGAATCTCAAATTTAAGTCCTCCATGCCTTAGGCTGCTTACAGACCTGGAGCTGAACTAATTACAAATTCCTCAACAGAAGCTGTTTTATTTTCTTCACATTCAGCTTTTATTGGAGAGGGGCTTATCAGTTCACACACACAAAATTAAGCCAGTTTCAGAAACACAGATATTTCACAACTCAGAAGATTCCAGCCTGACTATATCTTAGAAAGCTCATTCAAGGAAATACTTCTGCAATTTTATGTTAGAAGAGCTTTGGGATTAAAAGCTGCTTACCATTTGATACTGAATTTCCATTTTCAGCAGTCACAGAACTGGACAGTGGATTAGATGACTGAGTTCCATGGTTATTTGCATTTTTATCCTGCGTTTCTGATCCAGGATCTGATGTATTTGGATCTTCCCTGCTCCTCAAGTTCAAGTTAGTTTCAGCACCTGACACAAACAGAGAAAATGCTTGTCAGCTTTCTGTTAACTAGTGGCTTTCACATGTAAGTAAAAAGAAATCAAATTGATTTAGTTAATCACTAAATTCACAAGTCCAGTGATGAATGTGGAAGATTTAAGTCAGTGATTTTTGCAGGGTGGGTTTTTTTGTTTGTTTATTTTTTTCTTTTGCTAGTGTTCTACTTGTAGCCTTTTAAGCTTATGGAAGTGAATCTCATTACAAATTATCATTTACATTGTTTCTTTCCACACAAATATCATGTATAAAATTCAACAATTGTTTGTATTGCCTCTATTTTAGGTTCTATTATATTTCACATGAGTTTACATACCACTGTCATCACTGCAATGTCTTTCATCATTGGTGATACGAGCAATAGATACAACATGGGGTTATTTTTTTCCTTTTATCTCCTTCCACAAGAAACAAAATGTTTTTTGAGATGGAGCCATACATAGCAATATTCCTCCCAGCACAGCCTCCCCATGGCCATTATTTACCCGGCCTCAGGGCTCACCAGCCATCAGTTGTCACTTTCTGTAAAGTTACAGGTTTTCATGTCAGAGCCTCTTAGTTAAATTTCTTCAAGATATCAAGAGGAGATCTGATCTTGTAGGAATTCCTAAGCTCTGTACAATGCACACACATTTGTTCAAAGAAAAGGGCAAAACAAAATCCTTTTCTTCCCCCTCTGATCGATTGCACATACACACAAAACAGAACAGCTCACAGCAAAGTGCCTGGAGCTGGCTCTGAGCTTGCCTGGCTCTGTCAGCCCAGTGAACCACCAGAAACAGGGCTCAGCCATTGGCTGTGCCCAAGTGGTGCTCCCCATTGGAGTTCAGGGGCTGAAAGCAGGTTCAGAGCTGGAAGACAAGATCATGAACGGATGGGGATAGTAGGAGGGACCCCCACTGCAATACTTGTATCCCTGGATGTTCTCACTCCACTCCTGTGTGACAGGGCTGATAAGGCTGCATGAAATGCTGCACTGGTGATGGTTTTGTCTGTTTTTTCATTTGTTTATTTGTTTTGTACTGAACATATATTCATATTATTTCCTTGCCATAGTCAGCTTTGATTCACGGAAGACAAAGCTGAATTCAGTGGTCTCTCTGTTTCAGTTTTCCTAATTCCTTCCACCTCCTCTGAGAGCTTGCCTTAGGGGCTGACGTATTATGGCTGACCCAGGTGCACAGTTGCTCCTGTAACACTCTAAAATGTAAATTTTTCTTCCATGACAGCTCTCAAAGAGTTATTCTTTTATTTTAATTGTGTCTATTTAAGATTTGTCCTAATGATAGCAGAAACCAATGGAGGTCAAAAGACTAGCTAATAAAACCAACATTACAGTATTCATCCATACTTCCAATAACATCCTCAGCTCTCCCAAAGGTATGATACATTCTTATAAATCTTGAGCACAACACCATTTTTCAAGGGGAAGGAAAAAACACATTTTCATCAGGTAATGGATACTTTACTTGCAGATTTTTCCAAGCTAACGTTGACTGTGTGATCAATTTTTCATTTTTATGCTAGAACTGAAAAAAAATCCACCTAATTGAAAAAGTACCAACATTTAAAAATTAATTAATGAAATGAAAACTATAAATCCATTCTGGTTCATTCAAAATGTTTCACTTCATTGAAAAGGGCTTTCTTATTTCGGTTTAGCTTTCAGTTATCTAAATCCTTCTTAACATTTCCTTGCCTAACAAAAAAGCTGTCTTGAAAAGTCAGAAAGTTCATTTTCAGGCCATCAGAATAAAACATTCCAATATTTGGTCGGTTTGGGGTTTTTTTGCTCCCTCCTTTGCGCTCATTCCCTCATCATTATTTTCTGTAGGATCTGATTGGATTGTTTCAGTGGCACTGTTCCATAAAATGCATCTTTAGGCAAATGTGCTATGCATTGAAAAAATTAGGCCAGCTCTACCCACAGTAATTGACTTGGGAGAGGCGATAGCACCAGAGTCTGAGCCGGAAAATGCATACAGTACAATTATTAAGAGCATGCCTGATTTAGCCTTTTTACAAGCAAGTTGACTGCAAAATGCATCTTTGCAGCTCATTTTAAATTTGTCTGAAAAGGAAATGTCACTTTTAAATCTTAATAGTCAGTGCACTTGCCTATAGATCACAATCCACCTACATAATTATTGTGCCACCTTTTACATAAAGAGTCTCGGGGGAAGTGGCTGGGATCCTTATTTTTCTTGAGATCCAAAAGATTTATTGATTTGCCTGACATCTCCAATTTATTCGCTAATGAGCAAGTAGAAAGACTTTTTCCTGCATTCCTGTTTGCAGAAGCCTTTTGTTTCATAGGTGCATTGATACCTTTTTATAGCAGTCATCAAGGGCTCTTGGAAAAAAAAAAAATTATTTTTTTTCCTTTATAGCTATAGGATGAAATACCACAAAGAATTGTGGATAGCTACTACTGAGCTAAAATATCATCCTAAACTGGCAGATACAAGTAGTGGACATATACGAGGCATATCTTTTGGGACAGCTATCTAGATGTAAATCTGTTATCCCATTTGCTCTCTTCAGTCTTTGTAAGAAAAAACACACCTTTAGTTTCTAAACAGAAAACTACATAGAGAAAATATATTTCATAGTACCTTATTTAACTAACATCAGGGATGGGAAAGAAGCCTGTATTTTATTTCAAGATAATCTGGATTATATGAAGGTACTTGAACTAATTTCCTGTATATAGACATCTTCAACTCCTTATTGGAGCAGATTCATGTTAGTCTACAGAAAAGGTATAACTGTATATGTTGGCAAACTTCTAACAGGCTCGTGGAAAAGTCCGAGTGTATCCTTAGCCAAAAAAAAAGAAAGTATTGTTCATTTATTTTGGACTTTGTGTAAAATGGGGGCTTTCTGGTTTTCTGAATAGAATCTTTTCTAGGAACAGGATAATTAGAGGATGCTTTAGTCAGATGTAACCAGCCTACTGTCCCAGTGATGGAAAACTTAACCTAAGATCAGTGGGAAATTCAGGCTGGAAAGAACCTCAGGAGGTCCCTTGTGCACCTCTGCTCCAAGCAGGGCCAGCTGTGAGGTCAGACCAGGTTGCTCAGGGCTTTCCCCAGCCATGTGTTGTAACCCCCAGGATGGACTCTGCCCATCCTCCCTGTGCAGCCTGTCCCTCTGCCTGCCCTGCCCTGCCTGTCCTCATGGGAAAGGTTTCAGCACCCACACTGAACCCCTCTCATTTCAGTTCCTGCCTGCTCTACCTTGTAGTCCTGCTATGCACGTCTGTGAAGGGTCCGGCTGCCTCCACTCCATCCCCTCCCCACGGGCACTGGGATGTCTGTGAGGTGCCCCTGAAGCCATCTCTGCCCCAGGCTGGACAAGCCCCGCTGCCCCCGTCTGACGATGTTTCAGCCCTGAACATTTACTGTGTCCAGTTCTGGGCTCCTCAGTATAAGAAAGACAATAACTACTGGAGACGGTCCAGTGGAGGTCACAAAGATGCTTAGGGGTCTGGAGCATCTTATGCAGACAGACTGCAGGAGCTGGGCCCGCTTAGTCTAGAGAAGAGAATACTGAGAGAGGACCTTATTACTGTATAATAAGTATCTCAAGGGTGGGTGCCAGAAGGAGGGTGCCAGACTCTTTTAGGTGGTGCTCAGTGACAGGACAAGGAGCAATGACAATTAACTAAAACAAGAACATGTCACCATGAGGAAGAAATTCTTTACTTTGAGGGTGGCAGAGCACTGAAAGACCCTGCCCTGGGAGGTTGTGGAGTCTCCCTCTCTGGAGACATTCAAAACCCACCTGGATGTAACCTGCTCTAGGTAACCCTGCCTTGTCAGGAGTGTTGGACCAGATGATCTCCAGAGGTCCCTTCCAACCCTAAAAATTCTGTGATATGTTATTGCAGGGGTGAACTCACTCGAGGTTATCAGTGACTTTCTGCACTGTGGGGCACCAAACTGGCGATGGTACCCAGATGTGCCCTAACAAAAAGTGCTGGGTAGAAGGATGACAGACATCCACATTAACACTAACTTGCCATTGTTGCCATCAAACCTGCAGATACAAGTATGCACTGCTCTCTCATTCCTTACCAACTTTCTGAAAGTATCAGAAATACTTTAGGAGATAGGAAAAAGACCACTATAGTACCTATGGTTGAACATCTTCACCAACTGGCTGAATGTTAGCTTTTTGTTCAGACTTGTGCCCTGCTGTTCGTATTAGATAGATGGATTATTTGCCAGGTTTCAACATAGTTTTTTTAAAGTAACAGCATCTTTAACAGTTTCCAGATAGTAATGTATGTTATTTGAAGAGTCATCCACACCTACTTGCGATAGACTAGCTACAGAGAGGCATCATCTGTAAGAGCATGGTGGGAGTTCATGATTATAAAAGGAATACAAGCTTTAAGTGAAAACCTACAGACTCTGCAAAAGTGAACAGCATTTAGATTATTATTTCAGTAAACTGACTTCACCAAAAAGACATCTCTGACTCAGTCAAGTTCTACTCTGACTAATCTTGCAGTTAATGAGGATGTATGGACTACAAGGATGTATGGATGTTTGGACTGAGGGCATTATTTGCCCTTCAGCTATGCTGTAGCATAGTTGCTAAGTAATCACAGGTACAGAGTGCTTTTAATCAGAGTGTGACAAATCAAAGTGTAACCGTTATTTCCTTACAAGCAAGCTCCATATTCCAACAAATCCATAATTAATTACAGCAACATTACTTGAAAAGTGTAAGAGGAATGGTATGCAAAAGAGGTAGCTCAGGAAATCCATGTTTGCTTGTTATTGCTAACATTCTTGGAAGGGACGGTTTAAAACCCAGGCCAAGGTCATAAGGTATAAAATGGACCGAATTTCACTTACTCTGTAAAAAAGAATTCAGAGCATGGCAATTATGAAAATTAATATATTTGCTTTTTCCCCCTTTTTGAGTCATTATCTCACTTCTAAAAGAAACCAACGCACTGAAAGTCTACAACAGAACCTTTTTGTCAAAAGAATAACTTAAACTCTTTTAACTGAGCTATGACTTCCAAATATCCTATTATAAAGCTCTTTTTTTTTTCTCAAACATAAAATGTATGATCACAAACATCACAGTTATTTCTATTTCATAAGTAGTATTTAGGCTGAATTGCTTTATCACCAAATTAAAAAATGAACCAGTATAGGCTCTATTCAGATGAGAGATTAAAGTGTAATACTGAAACACTTTGAGAAACTATTAATTTTCTGCAGAAATTATATATTTAGCCTATTTAATAAAGTCTAAAGCAAAGTACAAATCACTGATTTCTATCAGCATTTAGGTGGAATCATCACAGACTTCTTGTGAAGCAAGACATGAAAAACCAGTATGCTATTAAAGGCCCAGCAGTAACTCATCTGGCAGGGTTGTATTTTTCTTTTCTGTCAAAGCCCTTTGTTTGCTCTCATTTCTTTAAATGGAGGTATGCCTTCATAAGGTATATTTGTCCCCATTCTGCTTGTAATATTTAGTGCTCATTTACAATCTGACTAAAAATTCATCAGTAACAGAAGGCCTCCACTGCTTTCAGAGGGTTTTGGATCATACATGCTTTAAGCAGCACTGCCAAAGCACCAAGGGACTCACAATGCAGGGTAAATACACAGGCCTCTTGCTTTGCCTATTCTGGTTATTTAAATGTGATCAAAACTGTTCTCTGGCCCTGAGGCAAATGATAAGAGACTCATGTCCATGGTATTACATTTTCTTGCCCTCCACAGCAGAGAGGTTGCATCCAAGTCATCTACTGGGAATAGTCCTGGCCTGTGTCATTTCCTGGACTGTGTCCAGATCTGTCTGGATGGGAGCCAGCCTGCCAGGTCCCAAATGATGCCAGGGACTTTTCCAGCACTTTGAATGTGCAAACGATTGGACTGCTATATCAAGGACATTCCCTGGCACTGGCTCATTTAGTGAAACAGATAGAGCCCTTCACCTTGACAGTACTAGTTAGCACGATCAGAAATTGGTGGTCAATATGAATCCATCTCAGGGAAAAAAAAAATAAAAGGAAAAATATGGAAGAAAACACATGGAAAATCAGATGGGACTAGTGGAGCATTGAACTGTTGTACAGTTTCTGCTGAAGCCACATTTGAAGGTTTCATTCTGACTGCATAGGGAGAGCAGGTTCTCACCAATTCTGCTATGGTATAAATGGAAGTCATACACTGCTCTTGATCTGAATTGACATGACAATTTTTCAAGGCACACATTTCTTTAATTAAGCAGAGAGTTAGGGATGAGTTCTCAGCTGAGGAAATTCAGTGTCACAAGCTAGGCAGGATGCATCTCAGTTCTAAATTTGAAACAATCTCAGTATAACATCAGACAATATTTTGTCATTCACAGAAAACATGATTTTCTGTAACCAATAATCAATACGCAGTTTTAGGTATCAAGATCCACAGCTACTCACACTGTATCAGCAACTAGGAAAAAAGGAAGACTTAATAAATTCTGGCAGATAATACAGGAGGAGAAGCCTTTCCCATGTGGGCTACTATGAAATCTAAACGTTAAATAGCCCAATTTCCTTGAAACCTACGGCTGGCATACAACAGAATGGAAATTTCAAATCAAGCAGTTTCTTATTATACATGTGAATAAGAGAGAACTGATGGATCCTATTAACCAGCACGTAAAGGACAAGACATTACAGACAGAAGAGATTTCTTATCTGTGCTCTCATTCTTTTGTGGGACAGTCAGGAATACACCGAACCCTAGCAGCTGACCCTAGGATTTGTTGCATTTATGGTGGTAAGTGGACATTGTGAAGTGAGGGGAAAAAACCCTAAAATATGGCAACTTCAAAAATTTTGGAGATATTTTTTGATGAAGGAAGGGAAGAGGAGTTTAAATAAGAGCAGGTAATTTTATTTTGGCTCGAGTGTTTATGGTTTTGTTGCACCTTGACAATTATACTTGGTGTTTCCTGTTTTGCTCTGACTTACTGTTGAGACATTCCTTGTCTGTGGCATTTGCTAGCTACCCTCAGCACGTCTTGGGTGTACTTTTGCTGGATAAATGCATATTGCTTCAGAGTAGTTCTGTTTACTCACATGAAGCCACTCTGTGACCTGCTGTGGCATGACTGTTTACTTTGTCTGCTGAGAGCTGGAGGCAAACAGATGCACCTTATTTGCTGAAAGAAATGGAGCAGGCTGAAAACTGTCACAACAGGATTCCCCCAGCCTATTAGCGTGTGCTGTCTGCCTCACCCTCTTGGCTGTGCTGCTGGCTGCCACTGCCATCAGAGGCAATAATTATTCAGTGATTTATTTCACCTCACAAAGCCTACCCTCCCAGGAGCAATTGCCTAGGACTTCCTCTCTGTAGTCATGCTCCTAGGATAGCAGCAAGGGATTTGTAGTGTCACTTCCAGTACCCTTTCTGAGCTGTGTAAGTGGAGCTATCTGATAGGGTTAGAAACCACTCCAGAAAGTGCGTTATTCAATGGAGCAGTTAAACACAGAAACAGACCACTTCTTTGCACTGGGAAGCTGCATTCATGGAACCTCTGTGTGAACACTGGAAAGCAAAGAGAAGAGACACAGGCCATGAAGTACATCAAGTGACAACACTCACTCTGCTGGAGGGAAATTGCTCCTCTGAAGAATATTGTGTTAGTGTGACACCAGTCAGCCACATTTCAGAAGATAAGGCTGGTAGTGAGAAGGAGGTTGCTGAAGCGGCTGCAAGAACTCCTGGTTCTGGTTCAGCCCTTAAGAGCCATGAGCTCAATTACTCTTTTGTAAATCACAGCTCTGGAAAGTATACACCTAAACCAGGAAAGTTTCTTCTGGTTTCTTTTATGATGAACTTTCACTGGTGGGAAGATACTGCTCTTATTTTATGTTCATTTCAGTGACAATCATTATGAGCTACAAACCTTTCCCTCCTTCCTAGAAGTAATGTTAGGGAAACCCGGGATCAGATAAACTTTCAGAGTTGGTGGGGGAGATAGATAATGTGTCTTCTTTCCCTTTCTGGAGGACTCTGGATCATTTGAATTAGGTTTGTTGTCAACATAAGACAAAGAGCACCACTCTGAAGTGGAGAAAATAGCCTTCTCAAAGACTAGTAATGGATGAAGAATATCTGGACAGGCTGCCAACTGCCTCGTAGTATCTGAGCAAGAACTTGTAACACCTTTTTAGTGCAGCAAGTGAGCTAGACTCCAGCCAGTGTATGTGTTTCAGGGACTGGGGATTTCATTCATCCCATCTTCTCTGGGAACTGATCTCTGCAGGCCTTTCTGAGGTCCACAACTAACCATAGAGGGCAGGTAGGAGGACAGCACTGTTTGGGACAATTTTCTGCCTTATAAAAAGTATTTCTTCCCATATGCTCCACCTTTTCAGGTCAAATATGGAAAAAAAAAAAGTAGTTGCTTTTGCTCTGTACTAGTTTTATTTACTGTTAGGTGTATTGATTTGCTGACCAAAGAGTCTACTTGTGTTTGTGTGTTTAAAAACATGCTGTGTGTGTTGGAAAAGGAGGCAATTTGCTGAGAAACACAGCTTCCCTTTTTTAAACTGTTTTCTTCTATCTCATGTGGATACAGCAGCTCTTCTTGAAGGCAGACATTTAAGTTTATTTGCATTTCTGTGTGATATCTCAGTAACAGAACAATGGTTGCTGCTGGGCTTTAGCTGCTGTTGGAAGGAATTACGTGATGAGACACTGTCTCAGCCTTCCTCCCCCTCAAACACAGTTGCAAATATTGTAAAAATAAACAAACAAAAACCTCCAGACAAATAAACAGATAGAGATTTGCTCCTGCCAACAGCATCACATCAGTTCTATTTACTTTTCCCACAGAATGCTTCTACAGAGATTTTTCAGGATCTCTCTCATAAAAGCTCTGGCATTGACTGCAACACGTAAGTCTTAGTGTGGGTGACTGCATTGGGCAGATAAACTGTTTGAGTAGATCCTAAGGGCCAATCCAAAGAATGTTTTTGGTTTACCTGTATTGTAATCCTACCCACCAAACAGGAACAGCTACTCTGGAAAACCTCTCACACAACATTCCCATTTGCTTTCTAAGTAAGCTTCTAAAACAAAAACTGAATTCAGGTATTTCTTTAGCTTGATTTTAAGTTGGCTTTGACGCAATAGAGTGATGATCAATGATACCTTCATTAACCTCCAAGCAAGAACATATGGCTATCACAGATGCAGTGTGATAAGCATCCATACTGTGCACAAACATAGCTGATCTGTGGCTAAAAACTGGCACTAAATGCTACAGTATATCAGCATCATACTGCAGTATACCCTTAAGGAAATATCTCAGAGAAATAATGAAATGTAGAATTTCAGGTCTACTTTAATATGTTTTTCTGAGTTTTTTTTGTTTTAAAAATTTTACCATGTAAAGGATAAAATTAATTTTCATGTTTTTAATTTAAAAAGAGAGTGAAAACTCAAGCCAAAAAGCACTTTAAGGCTTCTGTATTTGCCTGCTCACCAGTGGGGCCAGGAAGAAGACAGATGTCCCAAACTGCTACTCCTACTTCCAGTGCTCCACTTCCAAACACTCTGCTACTCTCTCACAGCACAGCACAGCGCAGCAGTGTGGAGACAGCACGAGGGTCAGGGCACCCTCATGTTTATGACCAAATCTGTTTCCCAGTCTCCTTCCAGCTGTCTTCTCTTGCTTCTCCATCTAGCCCCACAAAATGCCAGTGCTGGAACTGGAACACAATCCACACATGCAGGTCTACAGAGTTTCATAGTTTCATGGTGAGATGCAGGAGTCCTGCCAGTAACTTTGGGTCATCACTGAGGGGCTGGAGTTTGCACAGCAATGAGTGCGCTGGCCTTGGATACCTGAGCCAGTGAGTTTAGAAGTAGCTTGGCTTGTTTATAACACAGCTTTTGTTGTTGTGCAGACATACCCCTAAATGACAACCAGACCAATGTTGAAAAGGCCACCCTTGAACTTATTTAGGTTATAAAAAGAAAAGTCAACACATTTAGTTGTTGACATTTCCAGTAAGAAACATTTTACTATGTTTGAGGCAGACCAATACTTTACAAACATTTTTGAAAACCTGGACATGAAAGAATATTTATTTCTGCACACAATTTTCTGCTTGATTTTCATTTCAGGGCAAAACAAAAACAAATGTCATAAACTCGATATTTTCTGTGAAATAGAATTATTGTTCTCTACTGAGGTTCTACGCAAAAGATGATTTAGTGCTGAGATGGATGTAAATAAGTTAAAAGCATCTGAAGAGATTTCTCACTCAAGTTGAGAATTCAACTAAGCACTTTTATTAAAATACATGTCCAAATTTCGTTCTCCACTATATTCCAAATGCCTGTAGGCCTGTAAAATGAAGTGACATAACATTTACTGCAAAATACCCATTGTTCTTGTTTGGTATCAGGAATATAAGGGTGCTACAATTCAATTTTCTTCTCTCCAGTATGGCTAATTTCTCTCATTTGGTTTAAGATTACTGATGTAGTGGTTCCTAAATAAAGTACTTTGTGGTTTTGCATTGTGGATCACAAATAAAAAATACTGAAGACTTTTTTGCTTTTTAAAGGACCCCACAACACCGTTAGTTATGAGACAGCTTCCTGAACCATGGCTGAATTTGAAACAATGATATCACATTAGATGCTGAAGAAAAGACATCGCTATGAAAATACTAATCCTGTAAATGTTCCCCTGAATGACCAAAGTCACTATTAAAAGTGTGATATTATTAAAATCTGTGGGTTTGAAATGCACTAAGCTGATCCAGTATGGTGTGGTTATTGTGTTTGCATATTAGCCAGGATGAAGGGGACACAAATCCAACTCAATGGAAACGATACAAAGCAGAGTCAGTAATTTAAAAGAAATGCCTGTAGTTCTCAGAAATGGACCATGTAAAAGAAACAGAAGTCAAGCCTTCCTCCTGTTAAGTAGTGACCAGGTATGAACATGAGAGAGCCTGCACTGAATCAGACCAAGGGGCTGCCTACTCCAGGATCCTTTTCCAATAGCCATAGATAGTTACAGTATAAGGTCAATGGAAATCAAATATGCAGTGATATTTCCTCTGTGATCCTGAGGCTGCACAGTCTTCTTCAACCTCTGTTTCACTGAATAGAAGTTTTGGAAATGGAGGAGTGCAAAGAATTTGATTTTATTTTCCATAAAAGCACTAAAAACGCAAAATAAATATTAAGTTTTATGATAATATCCATTCTTTTTTCACCTGAAAATTAAACTTGATTTATTCTTCTGATAATCTTCAGGTTACAATTGTTTATAGTAATCACACAAAAAGCCTCTTTTCCATGTCAAAATGGAAAACCAAAGCAAATGCCACATTACATGATTTTAATCTGTAGGAGCAAACAGTGAAATCAACAAGGAAGAGAAATGCTACAGCAAAAAAAAAAAAAGTCATATCGAAAAGCCAAAACAATCTTCAGCAGTAAAATATACCAGTTTTCAGATATTCTGAAATAAAAAACCTGGGACATTGTGTTTATCCTGAAACAGATCTTTTCTGTGATACATTATTCGGACAACAACAGACTCTTAGATGAGAAGGCTGCAGATTAAGGTGGTATTTCAGGCTGTACGAAAGTTCATAGATATCCTGAAAATAGGAATGGAGTGTACTTTCTCCAGACTCTTCCAACACCTTTCTTTGCTGCAATAATGGAAACCACAATTATTTCCTCAGAAAAATCACCCAGCATGGGCTGAATGGCAACCATAGTGCCAGCAGTTCTGTCTCCCCTTTGCAATTTTCTGCACAGGGCACCTATGGTTAACCAAGAATGGGCCTTTTTGTAATGACTCGCACTAAATTCTTACCAGCAGTGCTTTGGCTTTCTCCCACTTCTCTGTATCTACTGCAAGAGATTCAGACTGAGAGTTGCATGTAGTAAATAGCGAATGTGTAAGTTTACTGATTACGCTAAATTGGGAGAGGTTTCAACTCCTTCAAAGGTAGGGAGGCCCTACAGAGAGACCTTGACAAATTAGAGAGACAGGCAATAACCAGGCAGGCAAAGTGCTGGATTCTGCACCAGGGTTACAGCAACTCTGATTGTGTGTACAGACTGGGGAACAAGAGACTGGAGAGGAGTTCTGTAGAAAGGGACCTGGAGATCCTGGTCGAAGGCAGGGTGAATCTGAGTTAGTAGTACCCTGGCAGCCAGGAGGGCCAACCATGTCATCCTGGGGGGCATCAGCCAAAGCATCGCCAGCCAGTTGAGGGAGGGGATTGTCCCACTCTTCTTTGCACTGGGGCGGCCTCACCTTTAATATTGTGTGCAGTTTTGGGTGCCACAATATAAGAAAGATATTAAACTCTTATAGAGTGTCCAAAGGAGGGCCACAAGTGGCTGAGGTCACTTGGTCTGTTCAGCATGGAGAAGAGAAGACTGAGAGGAGACCTCATTGCAGTTACAACTTCCTCATGAGGGGAAGCAGAGGGGTTAAGTACTGATCTCTTCACTCTCATGTCCAGTGACAGGACTCAAAAGGGCATGAAGCTGAGTCAAGGAAGGTTTAGGTTAGATATCAGGAAAATGCTTTTCTGGCAGAGGATGGTCTAGCACTGCAACAGGCTCCCCAGACAACACCAAGCCTTTCTGACTTTAAGCATTTGGACAATGCTCTCAGGCACATGGTGGGATTCTTGGGGTGTGCTGCACAGGGCCATTCAAACTCAGCATATTCTATGATTCTATGATCCTATGAATCAGAGGTTGATGACTATCCTGTCTCTCTGACTCTCCTGATCTGAAAATTACTCACAGAAAGTCACTCTCACTCCCTGGTAATTAAGGCAATTATATAAACAGATATTAATCTCTCTCTGAGAAGTGTTATGAAGTTTAACTGATTAAAGTTTTAATGAATTGAGAATTTTACTTGAAAAATACAGAAGTTCAATGCCTTATGCAATCATTCCTCCAGTATTCACAGGTAAAACATAAAAGCTGAAAACACAGCTTTTTCTATTCCTCACAGTTTGTAGTTAGCTTTTACCACAAAGAAAGTAAAACTATTTCATTGTATAACAGGAAGGAGATGGATATATAATTATTATCTTTATGAAGTTGCTTAAGACAAAAAGCTGAGTGGCTTAGAGGGTAAGGGACTGGGATTTCATCTCAGAAACCCAAGTAGGGATTTAAGTTGCAATCTACTGTTGAGATGTTAGCTGCAAAATACATTGCTCTAATCTGTTGACAGCGGGAAATTATTTACCATCAAAGGCATACCTGCCTTTGGCAGGACAGTTCTTCCTATTCAGACACATTAACTTTTGTTATATTCCAAGTTTGAGCCAATACTCCATAGAGTATTCGGCAAACTTTAGTCCCAACTAGGTACATCTTAATATCTGCATTATTTGTCAGTTGTAACTATCTTCCTGTGACTTCCAGTGCTTAAACTGGAGAACGTGGAATAAGACACTGATATGAGAAACTACCTAATTTCACTTCTTATGCACCTAGATGTGGGGTTGCAAGCTTGCACATCTTCTTTTGCTCAGGTACAGAAGTTATGTATCTATGCCAACCTTTTCTCAACAAGCAGGAAGGAGAGAAATCATTGCATCTTTATAATAATAGCCTGATAAGAAATTCACCTGGGTTAAGGTAAAATAATACTTCCTTTATTCCTTTCCCTTTAGAATCCACATGAATACTCCCTCTGCCAATCTGACCATAAATAATTGGTTAGGATTTATTCTATCTTTTGCTCTGAAACTGAAACAATTCCCCTTTGTATGAAATAATATCAACTGTACCAATGAAGCAAAATCTGAGTATCATTCATCCATGCTGACAAAAACAACTATGTAATAAGAAATGCTTAAACAAGTAATTGCTTCTTCCTTATATAAGGATTGCATTATATGTTGGATAAAAAAATATGTACATCCTGCTAAGGAGTGTGGTTCTGTGATTGAGGGAGTGAATTTGGTTTCATGAAGTCTAGTTTAAAATCTCAGGTCCTGTTTAAAAATATTTCACTAGGGGCTGTGCACATGACTATCCAGTTTCAATCTGTTTTGCAAACTGAAATTGCTACTTTTGGAAATCAGGAAGCATAGAAGAAATTTGTGTGTGTGTATTACCACTTATTTGCACTCAAGTCTCATTTTGCAAAGAGTAAACCCAAATCCCTGTCTAACAATACAGCTGCAGTTTCAATGACAATTTTTTTCAACCTTGGAGAAATCACTTTATCTTGGTTCTCACCTGTTACAGTTCTGCTTATTTGAACTCTGCAGAGCAGAGAACTTATCTGATAACACATGAAGTATTTTGCATGAAATTGCATACTATATGATCCAGATCATTCCTTGAACCAGTAGATGCTACTGTTGTGTTAAAAAAAGAGGCCAGGCTAAGTTGACAGTTAATGAAAGTTGTTGGCATTTTATTTTTTTGTTGATGTTGCCTTTGTGAAAGAGGAGTGCTCTCAGTTCAGTTCACAATAACTCTTCAGCCCATCAGAAACCACAAATGTGTTCCACTGTAATTCAGAATGAGCTTTTCTCACAAAGAGGTCAGGAGCCAAAAGGACATCCGCGTTCTCAGGTCTTGAAATTACTCCTCCAGGCAAGAAGAAGGCATGTTGGGGGATCTGTCTGTATTGCACTTATATTGGCAAGGAGCCTTTTATCTCCAAGGGTGATGATCCTATACAGAAGCTTCCTGATTCCCATAGGCAACTGTCCACGCTTCAAAATGGTCCACAATTTTACTTTCTGGTTTTAGTTAAGACTGTTGGTAGCTTATAACTTATAGAAATAAAGGAAACTGCACATTATAGAGTGCTGCTCTAGGCTGCGTCTTCAACTTTAATGAATTTCTATCAAAATTTTTTTTTAACCATATCATCTCCTATAAATAAAACACTGCAAGTGACAAAAAGAAAGGGAGGAGTCCTCCAGGAACTTGATATGTACTAGGCAATAGGTGATAAAAAAATCAGGAGGTAACACATGACAACTTCTAGTTCTATATAACATGTAAAGAGTCAACCCTGATGACTGCCATGTTATTACTTTGCATGAACGCTTAAGTAATACTTTTTCCAGCTTTTATCCTAGAAAATAAACACATGAAGTACATGGAAAAAAAGGCAAACTGTAAAAGCACACACATACATTCACCTGTATTTTAGATACTTTCAATCCATCCACTCATTATTGAACGATTCATATGTGACTGCACTTAGTATACAGTAGCTTTCTAGTTTATAAAATATTGATTCAGGTTTTTTATCATGTATCTTTCCTGAACTTTGATCTTTCATACTTAGTGCTGCCTTGATGAAATATTTAGAAGTATATTTTCCCTATGAAAGGTAAATTTAGAGGGTTTTTATGGTAGCCTCTGTTAATGCACTAGCTTCAACCCACATGAGACCCAAGCTGAACTCTGTCTTGGTCACAGTTAGTTGATAATTGCATTTTCAAAAATCTTCCATCCCAAAGCAACTGGGGTTTTTTGTTTTGTGTTTTTTTTGTTTGGTTGTGTTTTTTTGTTCGTTTGTTTTGTGTGGTTTTTGTTTGTTTGTTTTGTGGGGGGTTTTTTGTGGTTTTTTTTGGTTGGTTGGTTTTTTTTTAGGTAAAGGTCAGTTTTTTACTTGGTTGGAGTAGGTTTACCACACTTCCTCACCAGGTACATTGAGATAGCCTTGAGAAGACACATCCAAAGAACTGACTTGAATAGTTACTTCCCAGTAGATAAAAATATATAACCTATATAACAGAATAGAACTCCAACTTATAAGAAAGAAGCCAAACCAAACATAAAACCAATGAAAAACCTACAAAAACATTCTACATACATTTATAGGCAGTGGAAATTAATAAGTTTGCCAAAGCAAGCAAAACTACTGCAATAACTCCTTTACCAATTTCATCGGTTCATATACTTAGAATAACAAGCGAAACATTCTCTTCAGGCTGAGAACTGATGAAGCCTCAGTTTAGCTCATTCAGCACACAGGATTGCATTCAGTATACAGGAATAAGAAAGGTTCAGCTAAACATTTTTCAAGGTCCAGAGGACTCACAGCGGTTCTGTCCACCATGGTTTCTCTGATAGATGGTAGGAGTCCTTCTCCCAGAATATCTCTTGTCTCTACCTAGCCACTTGCATGACACCTATAAAAACTCAATTAATTTTGAGACCTTCATCGCCTTCTTGTATTTGGTTGACAGCAGTTTTGGCTGAAGGCTGTCAGGGTTCTTACAAACAGAGAGATAGGGTGGCATACAGACTTACACATGTGCAGAGCAAGAATAAACATGTAGTCCTGTTATATTATATAACCAACTATATATATATATATACCAAGGTATGATATAAAATCAATGGAGCAGTATATATTTAAGAAAACAGACAATGAATAATACAAAAAGTCATCCATCCCATTCTCTAATGTTTTGTTTTGTATTTCAAACGTAGGACTTGGGCTTCACCCCCAAAAAAGTGGTACATCAAGAGCCCAACAGAAGTACATCTACACTGATGCATGCAACATGGGCAACAGGAGGAGCTGGAAGACATTGTGCAGCTGGAAAACTATGATATAGTTGAAATCTTGGAAATGTGGTGAGATGCCTGACACAACTGTGGTGCTGCAATGGATGGCTATAAACTCTTCAGAAGATACAGCCAAGGGAGGAGAGGTGGTGGGGTAGCCCTGTATGTTAGGGAGTGTTTTGATAATCTAAAGCTTGATGATTGTGGTTAAAGTGTGGAGTGTTTAAGGGTAAAGAATTATAGGGAAAGGCAGCAAGGTAGATATCATGGTGGGAGTCTGTTATAGAGCACTCAGCTGGGAAGAAGAGGCAGATAACTATTCTAAAAGCAGCGGGAAGAAGACTCACTAGCCCTTGTTCTAATGCAAGACTTCAATGTAACAGATGTCTGCTGGAAAGACAATGCAGCAGAGAGGAAGCAGTCTAGCAGAGTGCTGGACCATGTGGCAGAAAACATCCTGAGTGGTGACTCAGGAGAACTGGTCAGTGAGCCAACCAGGGAAGATGCCCCGTCAGACCTGCTGTTTGAGTACAGAGAAGGACTGGTGGGTCATAAGATAGTTGGAGGCCATCTCGGGCACAAGGATCACAAAATGATAAAGAGTTTATGATTGTCAGAGAAGTCATGAGAGAGGTCAGCAGAACTGCTACCTTGAAGTTCTGAAGACCAGACTTTGGCCTGCTCAAGAGACTAGTTCATGGAGCTGCTTGTGAGGCAGTCCTGGAGGGAAAAGGAGTCCAGGAAGGCTGGATATGTTTTAAGAAAGAAATCTTGAAGGTGCAGGAGTAGGCAGTCCCCAAGTGCCGAAAGGCTGTCCTCCAGTAAGTTTGCAGACAATGACAAGTTGGGTGGGAGTGTTGGAGGGCCAGAAAGCTCTGCAGAGGGATATGGACAAACTGGATCAATGGGTTGAGTCCAATGGTATGAAGTTCAAAAAGGCCAAGTGTTGGGTCCTGCCCTTGGGTCACAACCCCCCCACTGTGGTTCTACAGGCTTAGGGCAGAGTGTTTGGAAAGCTGCTCAGTGGAAAAGGACATGAGAGTGCTGGTCAACAGCTGGCCAAACATGGGGCAGCAGTGTGTCCAGGTGGCCATGAAGGCCAATGGCATCCTGGTCCATATCAGTAATACAGACCAGCAGGACCAGGGCAGTGATTGTCAACCTGTACTCAGCATAGGTGAGGCCACACCTCAAATCCTGTGTTCAGTTTTAGGATTCTCACTACAAGAAAGACATTGGTGTGCTGGAGCATGTTCCAGAGAAGGGCAATAGAGCTGGTGAAGGATCTGGAGCCCAAGTCTTAGGAGCAGTGGCTGATAGAGCTGGGGTTGTTTAGCCTGGAGAAAAAGAGTCTCAGTGATACCTTACCACTCTCTACAACTACCTGAAAGGAGGTTGCAGTGAGGTGGAGGCTGGTTTCTCCTTGCAAGTAACAAGGGATAGGACAAGAGGAAATGGTCTCAGGTTGTGCCAGGGGAGGTTTTAAATGGATATTAGGAAAATGTCCTCACAGAAAAGGTTGTCAATAATAAGAACAGGCTGCCCAGGGAAGTGATGGAGTCACGATCCCTGGAAGTATTTAAAAGACGTGTGGATGTGGCACTTAGGGACACAGTTCAGTGCTTGATGTGGCAGTGTCCGTTTTACAGTTGGACTCAATGATCTTAAAGTTCTTTTAAACCCAAAATGATTCTATGATTCTATATTGCTTATTTAGAATATGCTGCACACAATTCTTGATTAAGACAAGTTGTTTAGACAGCTTGAAGAAGAAGAAGCAGAGAAAGGTCTAGAGGTTTTCTCACCATGAATTTTAAATTCACAAAGTCTCCTTTTTGGGAGATGCTACCACGGGGAGAAATTTCTATATAAAAGGTACTGAATATTTTCAATAGGAGACTTTTTTCTTTTTTTTTTAATCAGAAAAATAAATTGAAGGCTGGAGTCAGTGTTATAATTGAGATGCAGAACCAGGATTTACTTTTAAAATTTTGTCACTACAGAACTCTCCACCTAAGTTTTATTTAGGGGAATAATAAAGGATGTATCAAAAAGTTCAGACCTTCACGGAAATGAAATAATGAAATCTTAAAAGAATGTTGTCAAAGTAATGTACATCTACCAGACACCAAGCGATATACTTAATTCAAAATGTATTTATAGATCAGTAAGACAAGTTCATTTTCACATACTATATCATCTGTGTTTTACTGAAACAGCTGCAACGTTAACAAACATTTAAATTTGTGTCATACAAACATTTTGATAAAAGTTACTATCTCAGACAAAACTTGAAGACCCACGATTTTTATATGAAATGTTTTTCTATGTGTTTCTTATGGCTACAAAAGTACTTTATTTAAAAACCCCCAAACCAAACAAGGTTTTCCTTTTGTATTTTTGGGTCCTCTATCAATTTACAATGTAAGAAAGTTTTGATGCAAAGAAATGAGCGGTACAGAAGCACAGAGAACTAACTGTCTTACCTTCTGGCTCCCTGATCTTACGTCCTGCTGCAGATTTTCGTAGCACACTCCGCCCTGAGTTGAACAAGCTAGTTAACTCATCAAGGGGACTGGTCAATGACCTTGAGTTTGTAGGGCTGTATGGAAACGAACACGATGAATTTGAGTTCAGTTTCCTGTGATCTGCTCTTGCCACCTTTGGAGAGTAAGGCAGTTTGGAGAATGGAGAAGGTGAGCATCCAAACTGAGCAGGATTGGGTCTCTGAGGTACTTTTGACAGGTCTGAGTTTGCACCTGTTTTCCCTGTATTAATCAGAAAACTAGCACAAGTCTCTGGAGGAGATGCAAAATGTGTGGAAGCCCGGTAGGAAACAGGGGGTGGTACAGGAGGAGGGGGTGGTGGGAGAGGAGGAGGTGGTGTGGAAGGTGGAGTTACTTTGCTGGAAACATTGAACACAACCAAGCCTGGAGATGCTGGTCTTTCATTCTCCCCTTTCTGGCCTTTGGAGTACTGGGGTGATAATGGACTTGAGCCTTCTGACTGCACAGGGTATTTTAGGTTGGTTTCCAAGACAGGAAGCTTTTTAACCTCTAGTGGTGTTAAAGGTGATTCATCAGAAGCAGGTGAACACGTCACAGGGGTTGGAGGGAATACAAGAAGTGGTGGTCTGTGTGGGAGCAAGTTAGGGAAAGGGGCTGGAATGTCACACGAGTCTTTATAGATCAAAGCTGCTTGATTGTTTCCATCCAATGTTCCATCTTCAATGTTAACATTTTTTTTTATTTCAAACAACAGAGGAGGAGATCCAGTCACTACTGGAATTATTCCATTACCGTTGCTTCCTTCTTCTGGTAGAAAATACTTCATTTCTTCATATACAGACTCTCCTTGTTCTGGACTTTCTGCCTCAGCAGAACTGCTTTTGATTGCATTGCCTACCATTTCAATATAGACAGGCTCATTTTCCTCCTCTTCTTGTGACAGATAGAGATTCAACACACCATGTTGTGGTGCATCAGCAGAAGCTGCTCTCTGTACTGTCACAGTGTCATATCCACCTGGTTTAATTATTGTGCTTGCTTTTTTTACATCCCCAGGCTTCTGACCTGGTATTTCTTCATAAGATCCACTAAGTTTTGTGTTGGGACTTCGTTTTGGTTTTCTGGGAGGTATTTTTTTCATGGTACTATAGTCATCACTGTGTGGCCTTGGACGGGTCAGTACTAGGAAAGTGAAAAAATATCTGTGTTATTAACAGATCAAAGTCAGTATTTTCTTACACAGGTCTAATATTTTCAGCCCTCAAATGATAACCATTTAGTTTTGCAATAGAGCTGCAGTCACAAATACACGGATGAAGGTGAAAGTATAAATACTTCTAGGAACAAAATGCAGTATTCTCAGCTTTCAAACCACAGGTCTTTGCAACCTGGGCATATAATCTCCTTTGGTAATCTCTTCTGCCCCTAAAAGATGAGAACTCATACCTGAGGAGGTATATTTTGAATACAAATGTGCATTGCAAGATCACTAAAACACAGGGATACGTACTTGTTCCTCCTTTTTTTCTAAGGGAGAGGGGCATGCTAGGAGTTTCAGCATGATGCTACTTTTAAACATATGTTATTGCCAGTAATTAAGTACCCTCCTTTTATGCAATAACTACAAAACTCTAATTATAGGCAGATATTATGCCCACCTCTTTTTTTTTTTTTTTTTTTTTTTTTTTAATACTGCAGGTGTGGAAATCATTTATAATGTTAGGGAATCCTATAGCCTAAGGGCAAATCCCCAACCGAGTATACAGTTAACTAAACTAGATGTCTTTTCATAGCCTCCAGGCATGTGCGGAGTGGAGAGACTAGATAACTAGATGATTGGTCTTTTAAGATCAAAATTAGATGGTGTAAATCAGAGCTGGTTTTGGACAAAGACTTACGAAACTGACATCATTCTTGCAAAATGAGTATCTGGTAGGGAAACTTGCCCTATTGTTTCATACACATAAGATCGCCAAAGTTTTTTTGTGAGCATATACAAGCTTATTATTAAGACCACACATATATATTAAATTGTTATTCTTTCAAAAAACCTCTGCTAGAACTTTTTGGTTAAATCTCTTGCAGAGCTGGGCACAGAAAGATAAAACAACTACAGACTTCCTTAAATGATACTGTTTAAAAGTATATTGGACATAGTTCATGTCTCCTTACACAGAGCTTGAATGACCAAGGGAGAAGTTAAGAAAAATGGACTTACATCTAATGCACTGGACCTGAGAAAAATAATTATTTTGCAAGAGGAAGCTGCAAAGGTTTCTATCCACTGTATACAGGACTAGGGAATGGTTATATAGAGATTTAAACTCAACCTGGAGGATCTTTCCTGATAAACCCAGAGGATCTTTTACACAAAGCATGACAAGTCAGGCTTATCAAGAAAAACAGAATGCATTCCTTCCCTTCATCTTCTACTGATTCATTTCAAGGGTGAAGGAGAATAGAAAACTGAACTCAAACCCGTGCTATGTGCACCATAACAGACTGAGACACTTTAGGACTTTTGCAGCACTTTCCTTCTAAACAAAATAAAAATCATTGTAAGCAAATTACAGAAAAAAAAAAAAAGAAAAAAGATGCATAAACCCCCTGAATGCATAAGTTATTCACATGAATATATAGAAAAACTAGGAGAAAGTTTGATGTTTAAGCTGGTGAAATTCACAATTCTAGCATTCTATTTTAGTGATGCAAGAGATTCTTATGGTTTAAAAGGTGAAATGAAATGGTCAGTGGGGTAGAATAGCTCAAACTGACAGATCATTTGTTTCTAAAGGGAGCTCTACAAATAGGTTTTGGTTGTCGACAAACTAGGCAATTAAAACACGTGAGTATTATTTGCTGATTTGGTAACAAATGACAAAGTGGTTAATTCTATTTACTGCCACCAAAATATTTCAAGGAAGCAGGACCTTTCAAAGGTGCTTTAGTGTGCTTAAAGGTTCAAAGTGAAAAGAATAAATCAATAACCTAGAGTAACATTTGTGATTGTCTCTGCCTTTATGCCTAACCTTCATTAGCCGTTTCCTTAGAAGCTGCCGACAAGCAAGCACTGACAGCCTCATACGAGGCACTCAGTCGTGTGTTGGGGTCCCTCTTTGGTTTGGGAGGAGGCTGTTTCCTTGGTGATGGCAGGCTATTGCTATCGTCCATGCTGAAAACAGAGTGCAGGGAGGGGGATCTGATAGATGACCCAGCCACAGAATGTACCAAGCTGTCCACTGCCATGGGGACAGGAACAGAGCTGGAATGAAAGTGCTTAGGCGTTCGACAGCCGGCAATGCTGTCCTCAGAGACCTTCCCACTCTTGTCTTCAGCTCTGAAAACACAGAAAAGAGGTCCAGATGCATTATTCAAGCAATAACAATGAACCTGTTCATGCAAACGTAACAACAGCTTTTTGGTAAACAATCTCACAACTCCCCTGCTGTGCCGAGGGGATGTGTGTAGTAATCTTTTGACAAACAAATCCAGATCAAGCTGCTAGCTTTCTTCCATTTCCTGTTTCATGATAAATCAGGACACAGGCCCCTTTTCACACAAATGCAACCTTGCTTAAGCAGTTTCATATTGTTGATCAGACATTCAGTGAATGAATTGTTCACACTTTGATTGCTACACACAATCAAAAGCTGTGTTTTCAATCTGAATGATAATTTCTGGGATATCCATTTTAATAGAAAGTTACTGAGGCAGCAAATGCTGAGCCTTTATCATTATTTTCTAAAAAGACAACTATAAATTCTATTTAGATAATGCAAATCTTTAAAATATTAGATGACCTTTTTAACTAGCTACATTGGCTGCTGGAACAATTCCACCCAGGTATCTGTATATCTTTCAATTCAAACTTAATTATTTATCACCTTTAGTAATAACTTACCATTATGACATTAAGCTTAGTTGTTTCAATTGCAATTTGGGAATTTTACTTTTTCTATTTTTTCCTCCTTTTTTTTTTTTTTGGCTATTTGAACACATATTGAGAAATAATGTTCCAGCTGCTTCCAACAATTTGATTTTTAACAAAAATTCTTCTAACCTTTTATTCCTCCAAGAATCAAAACACTGAAACCTTTTTAACTCAGAGTAGTAATGTATTAGATAGATGTCTATATTGTAATTTTACAAACAAATCCCCAAGCATTCGTCTTTTTAAATTGTATTTCTGCATGGCAAACCACAAGCAGAGCTGAAATTCATACACAGGATATAGCTAGCTGCCCATGTAGTAAATGAAATAGCAAAAGATGAAAGCATGGTGCTCAGTGGATAATTTGTTTTCACTGTAATGTTTAATTACAGTCTTTCCTACAAAGGCATTTCCTCCAATATGTAATCACTGGGACATTTGAAGCTAATTAAGCAGATGCACTGCCGTTTTCACTTTAATAAAAGTCACTGACAAAAGCAATGAAAGCAAAGGCAGTTGTTCTGGATGAAAATTAAGTTCCTATGGAAAAATAAACGTTTATATGTCCAGCAAGTTATAGACACATTCTTGCTATTGACACATACTGATTAACTGCAAATGCTAACTCTGCCCATTCAGCTGTCTGAGAGAAAGGAGAGCAGGAACTCAGTTCCTAGAGAAAGACTCTCTTGCATTTACTGTATTCATAAAATAGGTACTCCTGAAAACCCTGATGTGAGTTAAACAAAAAACATTTGCCCATTTTTAAATAAAAAGATCCTCCTCACAATCAATCTACTTAGTTCAATGTATTCTTAGTCTGGACTTTATAGCATTTTAATACTTTCCTAGCTGTTTTTTATTATCTCAGCAGTTTCTCAATGTTGAAATTTTAAGTTAGAGGATTTTTTTTTGTTTGTTTGGTTTGATGAAAGTTGAACTATAATCTATTTATCATAGAATTAGAAAATATTTCTGTGAAATAGAGTCAGATACTTGAACAAGTTCCTCTAAAGCTCAGTCTCCTCTAAATAGGATATAGTGGTTTCCTTAAGTTTCTAGACTTAAATATCTGATTCCAAAAAAAACCCCCAAAAAACCAAGCCAAACCAAAAAACCAACCTAACATTGACTTGGGCTGAGTATATATTTGAGAATCCTTTTGCAATTCCTCAGTCATTTCTGTGGTTTTTAGGCAGAGAAGAAAATCACTAAAAGTGAAGAGACACATTAATTCTTCACAGCAGGTGTCTCTCATCTTACCTTTTGTGGCCTTCTTCTGGTCTGTTTCTAGCCTCTAACTTTTCCCTGTGGTAAGAAGTATTCATCTCATTGCGGAGCCGATCATTTTCCCGAGCAATGTCAGAAGCATTTTGAATAACCAAGGCATCATATGTTTTCAATCCCATATCCTCAGCGTTCTGCAAGAAGCTTCTGATTGAGGTGACTTCTTGCTGTTTGATGCTCATCTTCTGTAGCAAGCGCTGGCGAGCTAGGAATCCTCTGACAACTACCATAGCAGAAGGAGAAAATATGGACCAATGAAAGACAACTAATTGGTGAATTACTTAATATTACTGTGTGTTTGCCTGCAAATATGAGCAAATCAAGTTTCAGTCAATATCTTATACAAAGAATGAAAGAATTTTCATGGCATATAAATAACATAGTAAAATGGGACTCTCTCGTTTCTACTGCCAGGGTTCAAAACGAAGTGATGGCAGTAAATTCATAAATTTGAACTATCACAACTCAAAATGTTTACTTTCGCTGAATGTTATTTTTGATTACGTTACAATGGAAACTTAGATGTATACTACAGATTGTGAAAGCATACATTTACACTGCAAAGGTCAAAATGTAGTTTGTTTCAAAATAAAAGCCTGGATAAATGAATTGCATTGAATGCGGTAGGAATTAAATGATAATTTGCTTTTGGTAGCTTTAAAAAGTGTTTTAAATATTTCAATGTACCTAAAATCCCATCAAAATCAACACAAGAGTTTTTCGTTTGACTTAACGATCTTTCATTGCTCATTTCCTTTCAGCAAAAACGATTAGATTAATTTAATGCAAATTTCTCAAATGTATCTGTCACATCATGTCTGCATTTTTCAGTTTAAAATTTTCATCTACATTGCATCAGCTTCGTGTATCTATCTTCACACCCTGTCAGCTTTATGCTGGGAAATGATTTTGGTGCATCTCTTGTAATAGTTTTCTGTACAACTTTCCAAAGAAGTTCATTGTAACCAATCCTACCCAACCTGAATACCATCTAGCCCCCTGAACTTTCAGAAGTAGTCAGCTGACCAGAAACACAACACACGGGGACCTCTCTGGCCATGATGAATTTGGCACCATTTTAATCACTGCACCCACAACATGCGATATTAGTATTTTCAGAGCATATGTTTTGGCTTAGAAGGAAGAAAAAAGTTAACAGAAGGTACTGTATTTGTGTGGATGGGTTTTGTTTTTTTTTCAAGCTCCACAAGATCGTGTTTCTTTTGAGATCTAGAACCATTGCTGTGTACCTCACAGGGAAGAATGTGTTTTAGAATTATTTGTCTTTTGCCTGAAATACTGTCAGTTTTCAGTACATCAATTTATATGTATCAAAACCAAGCCAAACTTCATCATTGCTTATTATGGTTACTCTAAATCTGGTTAAACAAAAGTTTTCCATGTGTGAAGTTAGCAGGCAATAGCCTGTGTGTGATGCTTGTTTGCGTTTGGGGAAAATACTGAAAACGTTAATATTAAGATTGCAAGATAAAAAAATTGTTAAAGTGCATTAGGCCTTTTGAACAATGTAATTAAGTTTCAGATTTAGGAACACTGCAGAACATTAAATGACAAAGTGTCAAGCTGAAATAATCAAAAGGAAAAACGTCAACAAAGAAAGATACAATTAGCCTTCTATGAATATAAAATGTTATTGAATAAAATAAACAGCTAAAGCATAGGGGAATGTAAGATATCTTCTATCACCTTTTATGTCCTTGTTTAGATACTAGAAATAAGATATTTTTAGAGATGCTCGCTGCTCAGCTGATGAGATATAGGAAAGCTTAGCATTAATGTACTAATACTTGTTCTATACAATGTTCACTCAGTTTGAATGTATTCATGTTTAGGTACTTTGAAATAATTTATAATAGAAAGCTTTGAATGTTTATACTTTCATAGTCACAAGCACCCATGCCATTTTCAATTCCTTTAGTTACATTCCACAAAATCTGACTTTTTTAAACCCTGACACAGCAATGCACTTACCCAATTTAGTTGTAAAGGAAACTAATAGTACAGTTATTTGTTGAGAATTTTATGAGAGTATTCACATTGGATATACATATTATTGAGCCTGAATCCAAATGTTGCTGTTGCAAAAGAATGAATATGTGCATAGAATACTGTCAGAGTTCACTGCTCACAAATATGAAAATTTCTAAAGACCTTAATAATCAAAAATGTCCTCCTAAATTATTCTCTTTAAACCTATCTGCTGCAGAGCAGACAGGTTTTTTCACACATAGTTAAGCATCAAATCCTGGTTGACTTTGGAAAAAAGTCTGTATTTTGAAGTAACAGGGCTCTGTGTGTGCTTTTACCGCAAAATCTGGTGTGTTATGTGTGTGCTTTTACCGCAAAATCTGGTTAGGATAAAGAAATACAGAGACCAGTTCTCTGGTAGAATGGTTAGCAGGCATGAAGGAATAGCTTAAGTTGCCTGCTAAAATGGTCCAGTCGAGTCACATCCAGTAGAGCCAGTGGTAACATTCAGATACTGTACAGCTACTCCAAACTATGCACCTTCATCAAAATCAAGATGTTTTGAAAAAAACATTCAACAAAACTGTGTCAGGAAGGGTTGGCAGACAGACATCCCACTTTTGCACTCATTTCCATGAACTGAGTAGCTCAGATTTTTCATTAAAAGATGGACATTTCTCCACATTTCTTTCTCTATGAGAACATTTGAAAGATTTTTTTTCCTCCATTCAACACTGAATAAAAAAACGTTATAACCTAAAAAACTGCTGTGAAATGAAGTTGTCATCTCCTAGACCTTTATTGCTCAGTTTTGTCTACTGCTATATGGGTACTTGGTACTACGATTGTCTTCTGAACTTGCTCCTCATTTATGGAGGTCTAAAATAATTCTCACTTATGTAAATTAAAATAATTGAGGTTAGCACCCGGAGGGCAGGAAAATATCTACTTCTTTAGAGCTCATCTAAGGATAAGGACTAGAATAATCAAAATTCAAGTAGACCACAGATCTGGGTTATGAGAGAACTATATTAACTATTGTGTATTCAATGTATTAAAGTTAACTCCTCATCTACATGAATTCTGAAGGAAGAACTTCAGCATGACTGACTTTCCCACAGGTACAAACAATTTTCACAGTGATCCAGGTCAAAAAGTACTATATGTAGTTCTCATAACTGTGAAAAAAAAAAGGTCAAACTCTTTAAACTCACATATGCATTTTTAAATAAAAAGTGTTTCACATTAGTTTGACTCTTTTCTTTGCCTATGCAAGATAAACAAAAAAAGGGACTTATCTGGATTATTTTGGTTTGGCTTTCTTCCCCCCCAAATTTAGGGGAAGGGATTGCTATTTAGACAGAAGTAAAAGGAGTTGGTAAGAATTTGGGGAAAGACGTGTTCCCCCTTAAAGTTAAGTCCTTATCTGGGTATATGATGCTACATTTGAAGCCTGATACAGAAATTAGAATCATAAAAGCACACAGAATATCCTGGCATGGAAGGGACCCACGAAGTCCAACTTCCAGCCCTCCACAGGACAACCCCACGAGTCACACCATGTGCCTGAGAGCATTGTCCAAACACTTCTTCACCTCTGTCAGGGTCAGTGCTGTGACCACTTCCCTGGGGAGCCTATTTCAGTGCCCAACCACTCTCTGGGTGAAAAATCCTCTTCTAATATGCAACCTAACCTGCTCTCCCCCCTGCTAAACGGTTTCATGCTATTCCCTTGGGTCACCACAGAGAAGAGATCAGTGCCTGACCCTCTGCTTCCCTCCAGGAAGTTGAAACTGCTGTGAGGTCTCCCCTCAGTCTCCCCTTCTCCAGGCTGAACAGACCAAGTGACCTCAGCTGCTTCTCATACGACTTCCCCTCTAGACCCTTCACCATTTTCATAGCCCTCCTTTATATGTTTTCTAATACCTTTCTTTCTTTCTTATATTGTGATTATTGAGTAGTTTGGCTATTATCCTATATGTTACCAGGAGAGATTTAGCTTCCAAAGACCTCTGAATGTAAAGGGCAAGGAGAGGAAAATATGGATATGCACCAGGACTGACACCTTTACTCACTAAGCTTCTCTATGCCAACGCAAAGTATATGGATTACATAAGAAAAATCCACCAGCACTCTATTCTATCTTAAATCTACTAGAGCTCTTTGGCATGCTAATTGTGCAAGTTTACAATTGTACCTGTTTGCAAAGGGCAACATATTTCATAAGCTACTGTCATGAAACTGATGTCTAACTACTTCTTACTCATCCAAGTTCCTGATTTTCTCAGGTTTGCCAGATCATGAAAAGCATGCAGATGTGCCATGGCTTTGAAAAAAGGCTTTGAACACATAATTTTGGTGAAAATGACTTTTCAAGTTATCCTAATTAAAGAGGGCTAGAAGCAAACCCAAGAAAAATATTTTGTAAGGAGCCAAGAAGACCAACTATTTTCATTCTTCAGGTTCGGTTTGGCAGTCTATTGTCTTACCTCTTGAAAATATCAACATTATCTGAGGATGTTTTAAATTTTGGTGTAGGATTATATTGAAGCACTCTGCTTGCAGATTTGACACTGAAAGATAAATATTTCCATTCTTTGATGATGCTGTAGGGTTTTCATGAATTTGTAGATTTTTATACTTCTAGGTAGTTTCTCACATATAAAACAGCTAACAACCTCTAACCCTGTGTTAGCTGTCTTAAGGGTCAGATAATAGCCGGAACACAGCGCAAGGAAAACATGTACCAGAGCTAAGACAACTAGATACCATGTTAGTCAACACAAGAAAGCAAAGCCCAGCAACCTTGGAGAAGCTCCAATAAGGGAAAGTGGCCTAAAGTAAGGGGTCTTAAAACCTCCAAATCAATTCTAGGAGAGGCGTGCCATGGGGCGGAACCAAGGGAAGTTCTGGGCATGGACATATCTTAGATTGGATACAACCTTTAGATATGATAATTGAGTAGAGTTATAAAATTAGTATGCTGCCATGTAGATGAGGCTTTTCTGCTTTCTCCAACTCCTAAACTTTGTTGACATCCCTCTCTCTCCCACACACACACGCAGACACATACACACACACACACTCTGCTGCCTAGCCTGTGGTGCCCTGTGTTC